>JANAVB010010198.1:19085843-19212443 GCA_029216955.1 Iris pallida | reverse complement strand
CCCCAAACCTAGAAAGTTCTAGCTGCCACCTTACGCCAAGAGCTACCCTCACCGTTCCCTACCTCCTCGCATGGCTGCTCCTCCGACCACCATCCACCATCCCCAACGGCCTCTCCATCGACCACCTCCCCAGACCACACGACCATCCCGGCAGATCAAGCCAGCCGAACCACCACCGCAATACACTCTACCACAATCCGAACCACCACTAGCCACACCAATCTCCCACCCCCCCAACGCAAACAACCCGATGAACCCACCGTGCACATTCACCACCAACACACAGCAAACATCATACCACGATCACCGCCTCCATCCCTCGTTATAACCGTCCGACACCACCACCAAATCATCAAACACCAAGAGAGAAGAAAGAGTGAGAGTTGACCTAGATCGACCGCTCCCCAGTCTATTTGTTTGTTGCTTTACTGTGTTTTGTCTCCGTTACTTTCTGGTCCTGTATATTCAGTTGTAGACTCTGTCTGTTGCCGTATTATTGATATCTTTTTATAAATATCTTCCTTAGTTGTTTGTAGTATGATTTGAGTACATTGTGATTCTGGATCATGTAGATGTTGTGGACAGTTAATGGTACTTGACCGCATTCTACTGCCGATACCGTGGCGTAGGTTGGGCGTGGCCCACGTACTTGTGCCCGATTTATTCCGGTGCGGGTCGTGACACGTCAGATGGCGAGGGCCGCATTGGTCAGCGGGGGCGCATCTGACGGCTAGGGCGCGTCGGACGGCGGAGGGCGCATCGAGGCGTCGAACGGCGGGAGGGGCATGTCGGATGGCGTCGGACGACGGGGGGCGGACGCTGAGGGAGGCCTCGAGAGGAGGGCTTGGCGGAGGAGGGGGGAAGGGGCTGCAAGAGAGATGAAGAAAAAAAAGAGGAAAGAGAGAGAGAGAGTTTGGGGGAAATGAGTAGTCCCGATCGGTTCGACACATTTAAGTTAGGGCACAAAATTTAGCGACGGACCGACGAAGGAAAATAGCGTCGCTAAGTAGTCGCCGAATAGCGATGACCAATTCGTCGCCAATAAGTTCGCCTAAGCTAAACACGAATGTCTAGAAAATTTATCGACAACTTGCGACGACTTTACGATAGCTTAGACTTAGCGACGGAAAACATTCCGTCGCTAGGATGTCACTAATTTGGTGCCACTTTTCCTCATGTTCCCTGCCAAATACTGACAGATTTGCGACTGCTTAGCGACGCCCTTTTTTTATCGCTAATTTACCGACGTCCTAGCGACTTCTTTTCAATAATTTGTTACAATAAGAAATGATCAACTTTTTATGTTCTAAAATGACGATATTTTCTCAGCTGTCCGTCGATGTTCTGTTGCTATAAACGACGAAGAAATCCGTCACTATATTTTGGTCGCCAAAACCCTATTTTTTTAGTGATTGTTTGCATGTTACCTACAACCATTTGATGAACAAGAGAAGTTAAATTAGCAATTTGTTATTCAAGAGAAAAATATTTACCTCGTTATGCCTAGATGGAAGATCTAGCTGTAAACCCCCTAATTTTTTACTAAGGTATTATTTTTAACTTTATTTATATTTATAATTTATTAATACTTAATAATAATTATGTCAAAATAGTCCAGGATAATTTGGTTAATCTAAAGAAAAATATATAATATGTGGGTCTCTAGCACGATCCTCAGATGCTCCTCGTGATCCTCCGGTGTTTCGAATAAATGAGTATGTCGTCGATAAACACCACTACGAACTTGTCAAGGTATTGATGGAATACCGTGTTCATCAAGTTCATGAAGACCGCCGGGCAGAGTCAACCCGAACGGCATCACCATAAACTCGTATTGCCCGTACTTGGTCCGGAAGGCTGTCTTCGGTATATCCTCTTTCTTCACACTACAACAAAAAACCCTTTTAATGACGGCTAAAAAGCGTCATTAATGACGTACCATGACGCTTTTTTTTCCACAGCAACCGTCATGAAAACGGGTGTTATAAATGTTTTTTAAAAGCGTCATAAAATAACCGTCATGAATATGATGAGTTTCTGCTACACTTATTTTCAGCGTAGTTTGAAAGAGTTATGAATAGATAATCTGTATAGACTCAATTCAGTACATTTATAACGCTCAATTCTGCACATTTATATATTACTTTCCAAAAAATTATAGATCAATGCTCAATGTTGCTCAATTCAATTTCAAAACATTCATTTTGAACCATATTCACAAGAAAATATCTAAATGTTATAGAGTACCATTTAATCCATTTACAAATATATACATAACATATATCACCATCTTCATTACATTTTTTCAAAATAAGACATCCAAATACATATATTTACAACTACTACTAGTAAGTAGACCCTCAAAACTATAAGTACATTGGCTTCAACTTTGAGCACATCAAAACTGTCGGCATCACGTAGCAAAACCCTGAAAAATGTCTCCCTCCCTCATACACTTTGTGTTAAAGAAGTAGCCAAGATGACTACACAACTCAAATAATTCTCTCAGAGGGGGCAGTTCAAGACTATCAGGTGATACAATGGGAGCAAGTAATGGTTCAAATACCTCCCAAACCATATGTAGGTTGAGCCTTGTATCAATTAATATAGCACCTGCTATGCTTTCGACAATGTCTGCCAGAACCTGCGACAGCAAAAATGATACAAAGTAAATAACACCGTAAAAAGCAATGCTAGATACTCTGAAAAATCATCATACATAATTTTTAGATTTCTCAGTCATCATTATATGATGTTTAGGCTTTCATAAAAAACTTTACCTTGTAGCCTTTGGACGAAGCATTTGATACAAGTGGACACTCGACTTCTTGTAATTCCTCCAGTTTCTTGACATATTCTGTTATTTGCTCTACAAGCAACCCTGATGAATGTTGAAGATGGTGTTGAAGCTTATGCTTGACTGCACATTTAGCAAATCTTTCATTGTTAACTGATGCCGACCTCAAGAACAAGATGACATTTTGATGAATAGATTGATACCAGCATGAAGCTTAAAGCCAAATCTACTATTTCTGCTGTGACATTTAGAGCAAAGAACAAGAACAGAATGAATCCAAACACACTGCTACATTTAGAGAAATAGTAAAAGATGATTTCTTTCTCTCTTTTTTCTCTTTTGCAAATGATTTGATCATTCGTTAACAAAGAAAAAGATTGCATCTTTTAAAGCAACAGAACAATACCCATAAAAAAAGCAACCCATCCCCAAATCATTATCAGCTAGAAGAAGAACACGATGAATGCAATATTAGTGAACTTGCACAATAAAATTAATGCTACATTTATAGGTTAACCACAAAAAAATTATTTAATATGATTGCATCTTTTAGTGCAACAGAACAATACCCAGTAAAAAAGAAAAAGCAACCCATCCCCAAATAATTATCAGCTAGAAGAAGAACATGATTGAATGCAATATTAGTGAGCTTGCACAATAAAAATTAATGCTACATTTAGAGATTAACCATAAAAAGGAGTATTTATTATGATTATTTCCTTCCAAAACTTCAAACAATCAAATCGGAACAACCAATACTCACGTCAATGGCTCGACGTAGGAAGAAACGATCGAAGTAGGTCACAGCAAGATAAGCAGTCTGATACCCAAAGCCGAAGCAAGCCTTCATCTGAAATGATCGAAACGCAACCCCAGGGGATAATTTTGAAAAGTGCATTAATTCCATAACTTGTCTGCTATATGCCATACAAAGAGGACACAATAAGAGATTTGAATCCATATAAGGGCTTACTCAAGCCCAAACAAAGGAAGCCAACTATACCTTGATCTTGGCATTGTAGATCAGCAAGATCAACAACCCAACATCAAGACAAGATGGACTGTCCTCGAACAGCTAGCTCAAGCTCACACACCGAGTAGACTAGATTAGATAGTTGTAACTTTTGTAACTACATACTAGACATATAACGAAATAAATCATGCAAAAGAAAATAATGGTGTAGTAGTTGGCAACATAACAAGATAAGATGCAATGCAACTACAAGTTCTTAGAAACCAAGGCAACCAAGTTATATTTCACATGGAGGAGAAATTGCATCAAGACTCATGCAAAAAATATGTAAATAGCTGAAAGAAATCACCTGATTGGTAGCTAAACAGCCTCCATCAGAAATTACACCAAGTTATATTTTGCATGTTCTTGTTTATTTGGAGTGTCAGTTCGTTTATAGTATTTGTTGTGTACTTGTATTATTTTTTTCTTGATCAGCAGCTTACTGGCCAGATAAATCAACTTCTTTCGAGATAAACTGGGCACATTACTTTCTTTCAATGCATATATGCAAGAGATCAACTACAGTATAAACTGAAATAAAAATCAAAAGTTTGAGGAGACTAACCCCAATTGGTGTCACAAAATTGCAAACTTCACATTTTACGGATCTTGCTCCATACTGGTACATCAGCAGCATACGACAGTTCCCACAATTCACATGTGCAACCTGATTTTCTGCGACGAAGTACTTAAAACGACTTTATATATATATATATATATATATATATATATATATATATATATGCATGATCTGACCTAATTCATAAGCAGAAAATGGTTTAGATACTAAAGTTCAGTTGTTAGCATTTCTGAACTTGCCTAAGCTTCGTATTATTAAGGTTTTAACATAACTGCACAAGTTCCCTAAATTGCTATGTGATATGGATTATCTTTACAAAACCTTGAGTAGTATCAAGGTTTTTAATATGAATGCATAAGAATCCTAAAGTGTGTGAAAATGATTCCCAACATCATCCAACCTTGAGTAATATCAAGGTTTTTAATATGAATGTATAAGAATCCTAAAAGTGTGTGAAAATGATTCCCAACATCATCCAACCTTGAATAATATCAAGGTTTCTAATATGAATTCATAAGAATCCTAAAAGATTGTGTGAAAATGATTCCCAACATCATCCAACCTTGAGTAATATCAAGGTTTTTAATATCAATGCATAAGAATCCTGAAAGATTGTGTGAAAATGAAGTTCTCTGGCTATACGGAAAAATATTAAGATAGAAAAAAGATGTGGTAGATAATTACAGACACAAGTTCACATCATGAACATGCATCATAGTACTAAAATAAACATAGTCTAATTTCACCAAAAGATTGTTCTTCACTGAATTTTTGGTGTTTGAGAAAGAACTTGACTGAATGTTACTGCATTTAAAGTAGTTCCCTCCATTAGTGCTCTCTTTCCCCTTACAGTTATAGAGAATCGTTACGGAACTCTCTACTTACACTCTCTTCCCCCTTCTAATACGATATTATTACTCAATTAAACAAGACAACTCGGTCATAATCTTCTTACCTTCCATAGCCAGATTGACTGTGTGACAACAAGAGCACTGCACACTTGTGGCTCCTCGTATGTACATCAGAAGAGTGTGGCAGCCCCCGCAAACCAACTGAACCATTTCGGTTCCTATTCCAGAATCGACAATAAAGAATTGTTAAGTCTCTGATATTGAAGTTATGCTCGAAAAAATACATAAAACCTATTGATTTATAGGGAGTCTGCCTGTTCATAATAATCATATAGTGGAATAGCATTCATCTGCAGATCTTTGTTCAAAGTACATTCACCTCTACTAATTTTAACAGTATATGTTGTTAATTGACATTTAGTTAAATGATTAGGCAAGTGCATGAAGCAGAGAGTGTACCTGGGGGAGGTGCTGCAGTAACTGAGCTGCATACAGCACAACGTACGAACGGTGCACCCTGTGGATAGAGGAGCATATTTCGACATCCTGAGCACACTAGTTGGCCCTGTGCACCTGAGAAATCAAAAAAACTTCCGCACTTGAAAGATACACAAATCATTTCCAGTCTTCCAGTTATAAATTCAATAGAGCACCATAGAGAAACTTTTAAGTTGTTAATTGATGAGTAGTGATAAATTTCAATCACAAATGGGATAGTACCAATATAACTATTTCAGAAATCACAATGAAACAGTAACTTGATTCACTAACGGCTGGCTGGACTTTGAATCTAATAGCTCATGTGAGATTAGTTTCATACTTGATACATGCCAGATACTTCGATACATTACTTGGTAAACCTTTAATGTAAAGAAAATTGATAATACCCTCCTAAAGCTATATACACTATTCTTGATTTCGAGTGTTGTTCTAATGCTCTGGGAAGATGTAATTTGATTGCTATTTAAGAAACAAGTTTAACAAGAAGGAATATGTATCCGTATAGGAGATATATAAAGATAGACTTGAATCTAACTGTACCTTAACACAGATACTGTTCATATATACCAAGGAATTAGGGAATTCAAGAAGTTACCATTAGGTGGTGGTGGTGGTGGTGGTGAACATGCTACCGGAGGAGTCGGATACGGAGCAAGAGGAACCGGCATTGCCTCTCCGAATCTGCCTTCAGAAACTGTGTACTTCTGCAGCATCAAACAGACGAGCCCTGTGTCCAGTCTCCACTCAAAACTATGTCCACACATGAGAAAACTAAATCAGATGGAGTCTTATTGAGAATTGAAACAAAATAATTCTCCACCACTAAGGAAAACAAGAATAAGAGGCATAGGCACTAGGATCTTTTTTTCCTCACAAATTTGATGGCCCCCTTGGTGTCGTCCTCGAGCGTCCCCTTGTAGACCTTCCCGAAGCCGCCGACGCCGAGGAGCAGGCCCTCGTCGAACTTGTTCGTCGCGTCCATGATCTCTTGGAAGGTGAAGACGCGCTCGAGGGGGTTCGTCGAGGCCAGGGAGACGTAGCTCGCCGTCCTGCTCCGGGTGGAGACCTTGCTCATCGTGTGGGAGTTCCCGTACAAGGAGAGGGGCAGCCAGGTCTAGGTATGGGGACTGGTCTTCAACTTCCGAGCTGCGAGGAAGAGGAAGAGGAGGATGAGAGGGGAAATGGAAGGAGCGGAGGAAGAGGAAGAGGAGGAGCGGAGGAAGAGGAAGAGGACGCTGGACCAAAATTTTAGGGTTCATGTAGATGGAAATGAGCAAGAAATTGAAATGGGTTTGGAAAATTTTAGGGTTAAGGGAGAGGAGGGAAGAGGGGGAGGAGGGAAGATCTAAAAATGATCGGGTGTGAAGGGTTTTGTTGGAAGTTTATTAATTACAAGTTTGCCACCGCTCTAAACAATTAATGACGCTTTGTTTTATAAACGTCATAAAAAGCCCAGAATTAGTAAAAACCGTCATAGAAATAAAGGTATTTCGAACTTTGATAACGCTTAGGTATCATGCGTCATAAATACGTCTTATCGAGCGTTATTAAAAGGGTTTTTTGTTGTAGTGTCACCTTCAACTGATGGTAACCGGATCTCAAATCAATCTTCGAGAATACCCATGTGCCACTCAATTGATCGAAGAGATCATCAATTTTCGACAATGATACTTGTTCTTGATGGTGTGATTATTCAAGTCTCGGTAGTCGATGCACAACCGCACCGTACCATCCTTCTTCGGTAAAATAGAACGGGAGATCCCCAGGGTGACAAGCTCTCTCTGACGAATCCTTTTTCTAGCAATTCGTCAATCTGCTTCTTCAATTCCTCAGCTTCTTTGTTGTTAATTCGGTACATCAATTTTGACATTGGTTCGGTGCCTAGAAACAAATCAATAGCAAACTCGATGTCCCTATATGGCAGCAATCTCGGTAAGTCCTCGGGAAAACATCTAGGAATTTCACGATGATGGGATGCGGTGTCTCTTCCTTCGATCATAACCCCACAAATAGCCCCGTGCTGCTGTTCTACTGCTCCTCTAACGAATTCGAATGCAGACACCCCCGGAGGACTGAATATAACACATCCTCGGTGGCAGTCTATATTGGCATAATTCTTACTCAACCAATTCTTTCCGAGGATGATGTCGAAACTCGATAGTGGCATTAAGAGTAAGTTGGTGCGCAACTCTCGACCTCCCAAGGTGATGCGACGCCTCATGCATATATCCTTGACCAGGATAGCACCTCCGCCCATCATAATTTTGTAAATACCCCCAAGGGTTCAGATGCTATGTCATGCTTGAAAAAGCTACAGAGATAAAACTGTAGGATGTACCAGAATCGAACAAGGTTATAGCTGAAAAGGAATCTAGTAGTATAGAACCTGCTATCACATCTGGGGTAGGCTCCGGCTCCTCGATGGCCATGGCAAAAGCTCTACCCTGCTGGGGTGATCCTCTCCGCTGGTGCTGAGCGAACTGTTGCTGCTGAGTGGGTAGTGGTGGACCTCGTGGCTGTGGAACTGCTGGTCCTCTCAGTGCTAGTTTCGTCTCGCATCCTGTCCGATTAGGGACTAATACGCAGTCTTTCAGCTGGTACGATGGCGATCCATAATATAAACATGCTTAGAGTCTCTTTCTGCATTCATCCCAAATGTGTTCGCTCCTTCCGCAGTGAGTGCATTACGGGACCTGCTGTAACTGTCTCTGCGGCTGCTGCGTTGGGGCTCAAGCTGGAACTCGGTTCTGCAGATAAGCTAGGGTTCTATCAGCAGGCTGGAACTGCTGCTGATGTTGATGCTGAAAGACCTTCGGCTGGAATTAGGGATGCGTCGTCGGGGCTGATTGGTTGTTGCTTCCTCCAAAAGTATCTCAACTCCTCTTCGGTCTGTAATTCAACTCTTCTTCTACTGCTTGGGTGACCCTCAGAATCTCCTCGTAAGTAGTGGCTCCGCTGGTAGCGATGGCTAAGCGAATCTCGTGAGGTAGTCCTTTCCTAAATCTTTTCGCCTTGCTCTCTGGTGTGTTGACCAAACTCTCCGCAAATCGGCTGAGGTGAGAAAACTCCATAGTATACTCTTCGACGGTAAAATTTCCTTGCTCCAAGTGCTCAAACTGACTCGCCAATGCCTCTCGAGCCACCTCGGGATAGAATTTTCTATTAAATAGCCCTTGAATTCTTCCAAAGTCACGTCTGGAGAAGAAAATCGGGGCTCACCTTGGTACCACGTTCGTGCGATGTCAAAAATTGCCCACTAGCTGACTCAATCTTCAGATCTTCTGGAACTCGGGCCATCTTCAGGTATCGCTCCATGTTCTCCATCCACTCCTCAGCGTAGAGAATTCCTTCTGTCCTATGGAAATCCCTGTGCCTGAGGTCCATGAAGTTCTTGGAGGTTCTGGAGCGCTGTTGAAGAGCATCTCTAATCTGAAGAGCCTCTCTCAAAGTGTCGCGGAACATGTTGGCTTGCTGCTGGAAGATTCCCAGGATTGTGATATTGTCCAGTGCCGGTGGCAGGGGCAGAACAGATGACGGGTAGATCATTAGCGTTGGATGCATGGTAGGTGGTGGATACATAACTGGTGCCTGCTGCATCATAGGTATTGGATACATAGCCGGTGCCGGATGCATAGTAGGTGGTGGGTATACTGCTGGTGCTGGGTACATGGTAGGTGGTGGATATACAACTGGTGTCGGATGCATGGTAGGTGGAACAGGTGCTGGTACTGGAGTCTACGGAGGAAACTGCGGAGGTGGTAGAATGTCATCCCTGTGGAACCTCGAGTACTACGGCTGAGTCGGGTCGGCCTGGTGAGTAAGCTGGCCTCCTTGCGTCGGTAGGGTCCCGTAGGTGAAAAGTCCACCAACAGTTGGTGGAGTGTTCAGTGCAGCGTTGTTACTGTCTTGCGAATCCATTGGCTGAAAGTAAGGAAAATTATTAGACGGTAGAAAGATTCAAACAGGAAGCATAAAGAGTACTTGAAGTCGAGTATAGGAGTCAATAACGTTGTTTCAACATATGGAGGATGGTCCTTAGAATCATAATTGCTATTCCTAGTTACAGGCCTGCAGTAATACGACTAACTTAAGTACTACCACGATTTCGCTGTCTTGCGAAAACGGACCTACATGGGCCACCATAAAAACGTGTCACGTTCCGTACCCAATAATTGGGCAGGAATCGTGTGCACATCTAGCCTACACCACAGAGTCGGCGGTAGAACGCTGTATCAATATGATGAACAACCATGTAATAATAGTATGTACTCCCATTTGGGAGACAACAACACAAGATCACAACTCAATTGGATGGAAAATAGAGAAAATATATAACTAATCACAAAATAAATATATGAAAACCACAGGTAAAATAAACTTCCAACTACAAGTCTCAAAAATCAAATATCAATCTCCACTACAATGTCTCAAAATATCTAAAAGCATCTAAGCGAGAGAAACGGGGTCAGCTGCTGCAAACTCCTCCTGAAAAGTATAATCCGCCTCAGCGACATCTCCCAAATAAGGGCCATACTGCTCGGGGCATAAATACTCATCACAATTACCTAAAATTTTGGGTTATCCAGTCAGGATGGAATGAGTACAATTCACTACATGCAGTTCCAATATATGAAAATGACTATAAAATAGAGGTTAACCATTATTTATATGTTTTAATAAAATAGGAAAAAGGCATAAGAAAATGGCAGAAAATCAACAGTAAACGATTAAACCCAAGAATATCTTCCAAATATTTGAAGTGCCTTTGACATGTGATGGGTCTGCGATACTACACGCTAGGTCTACAAGGTCTACTTGCATAAAAATAAACAATGTCTACGAGGTCTACTTGCAAAAAATAAACAATGTCTACGAGGTCTACATACAAAAAATAAACAAAGTCTACGAGATCTAGAATGTCTAAGGTAAGATCACAAATCCTTGGTACTTTCCATTCCCGACTCAACAAAATATGACAGCATATAAAAAGGAGACGAAAACCAATAAAGAATAACCAACCGTGAATTATATTAATCATCAATATCGAAAACAAACAACAAAGTGTACTCGTCTAGTGTCCCAAGCTGTTGGTACTGTTCAAAATCCAAATCGATGCCCAAGTAACCTATTTAAGGAGTTACACTGTTAAAGAATGAAAACAGATGAAGGCTACTCTATATACTTAGCTTTGGGTTTTGAAATTCAATCGAACTAAGTTGTTTTACTATTTGTACATCACAATTACCTACTCTGTTTGATAGACTGACCCTATATTCACCTGCCCACATGCCTCTCTAACTCTTAGACTCAGTACACTGGCTACGACATTTAGATACATTATCTTGGGTTAAACCCTTTTTAATCTCCTTTCCCTGATACCCCTTGAAACCACAAGTCTATGTTAACTCAGTCCCTATACACGACCCATATGGATTCAATTACCACTGATATATCTCAAGGCAAATGCAAGGATAGGATAACTCATCAAGTCTGATGCCTTCCTCTAACATAGGATATTGGAAAAATAATAATTCACAAAAAAGGTAAAAGGGTTCACGATGGTGTCAGTAATCTTAAGAATATCTCTTTTTACCCACCCAAATGTTTTGCATTAAGAGTACAAACGACTATTACTTATCTACTAATGTCGAGTACCACTTGATTTCAAAAATAAATAACCATTGATAAGGATATGACCCGATTGATCTCAGACTCCAAGTGTAACTAATATTATTAACTACTACAATGGATATGCTTGGTGCTTCTGTTAGGAAAAAGGATTGTTAATCAAAGATAGCAAAGCAAGTTAATGCGTCAAGATGTAGATGACAACCTGTTGGCTCTAGACTGGATAATGTGGGTTGCTACACTAGATTAAGGTTCATCCGGTTATGGCCATACCATTGCATATGAAGTTAATGGCTTACTTGTTACAAAATGAAGGCCTACTCGAGCATCAGGTTGCTGCTAAGTATCAGCAAGATACTGAGTTGAGATTGATACTAATATTTATCGGGTACTTAGGGTTTGCCCTGGTTATATATGTATCAATTTGATACTGCAACTCCGATAATAAAAACCAGATATCTGAGTCTACATTGGGGGGTCCATGTTAATCTGTAACATGAGGAGGTTCGGGACACATATCAATACTGATACCAAAATGCTACAGGTGTCAGGTATGACTATCAAGTATCGATTTACCATACGGTAAGAACGGGTACAAGAAGTTTTCTCAGGTTATTCATGGTACATAGGTGCACTCAAATATCGAATAACCATCTGATCTTCGATATCCTATTATCCTCTGATATTTGAGGTGGATTTTAATTCCTCTGATACTAGGTTATCTCGAACAAGTGAAACCTGTTACTACATTAGGTAGCCGCTAATACTTGTCGAGTATCAACTGATACTCCTCGTGTATCATCTGCTATTTTAATAGAGTATGATATCAAATATGATACCAATAGGGCAACCATCGGTTACTGAGATTGGTTTGATTGATCAAAGCATAAACTCACATATGCATCTCCTTCTGAACACAGTTGGAACTCCCTCCATTGACATTATCAATTGATCCTCCCTCGGATCTGTATACCCATGAACTGGTATAAGAAGTTGTCCATTCGCAATGGTTGAACATGATTTATTCTAATCGATCTATACATGGAATACACCCTTAACTCCTTCCCAACTTTGGGTCATAAACTTAGGTTGTGCCCTAACTGTATTACAACCGATTCAAGTCGTTAATTAGGAGAAATATAATTTCCTTGACTCTATAGGTTACTGCTCTACCCTCTACCCTGTTAATCCTAGTATCCGACACAGATATCCATGTTTACTAGCAAAAGTTAACCAGGTGGTGCCATATTAATATGGAAAGGGTCAGGACCTTACTTGCAAGAGGAGCTTCTCGTAGGTTGAAGATGAACAGCAGACTAGATATGAGATTCCCCAGGGCTCGTAAGAGTAGTAGTTCTCTTTAGTGTTCGTAGGAAGATTGGAAATTACAGCCCTCTCTTTATATATCTAAAGCCACGATATAAACGAGGAGGAAATCTAGAGAAAGGAAAATCAGATTTATAATCTGAGTTGGAGTGATCTTAATCAATTCAAACAGGATGCTTGAATCAGGCTCGGTTTAGAGATTATACCCATATATTTGAATGCAGTTGGGATTTAATTCCTAACATTAATCACTTAAGTCCCTGCCATTTAGTGCTTACACGAAATTACTTGCCTGATTACGAAGCACCTTCTCTTCGCGATCCAAAATCTCCATGGGCTGCTCCTGGTAGCTGAGGCTCGGCCCAACCTAGATCTCCGAATGATCCAACACTTGGCTGGGGTAAGCCACATATCATCTCAGTTGCGATACGTGGAACACGTTGTGCACTCCTACCAGTACAAGCGGCAAGGCCAATCGGTACGCTACTGCACCGATCTTCTCAAGGATACCAAACGGCGCAATAAAGCATGGACTGAGTTTATCGTCTTTACCGAAATTAATCGTGCCACGCATCGGTGAAATCTTCAAAAACACCAAGTCGCCAACCTAAAATGCATAAACATTACCACAAATCCTATAACTATACATGTAGTTTATAATAAGAATATTCTATACCTCAAACTCTAACGATTTGTGATGACTGTCAGCCCAGTGCTTCCGTATGTCCTGAGCCACGCGAAGTTGCTCTTTAATCTGCTTGACCTTCTCTGCAGCATCTACTACCATCTCCGGTTCCAACAGCGCTCGTTCGCCCACGTCGTCCCAAGATAGCGATGTAGAAGCATGAAAAAGAAGAGAAAAATGATCCATGTGGCCAAGGGGCCGTATGCGGCTCAGGAGTCCCATGCGGCTCAAATACATAGGCAGTACGAGCGGACTCCATGCGGCCAGCGGAGGGAAGCCACGTGTCTTTCCAGAACAGTTGTACCCAGCGTCAATTAATGCTCTGACGGCTGACAGCTGACAGTTGACAGCCCTGACGTAAAGTAGTCATAATGACTGACACAAAAGCACTATCATCCTAGGAAACTGGAGAAAATATTCACAACTTCGAGGTAAGTTTATGCGGCCAGACTAGACGAGTTCATGCGACCAGTGCAGAGAAACATATACGGCTCAATCATGAAGGTCCTCCCATGCGGCTCGGCCATGAAGAAATCCATGCGGCTTGGCCATGAATACTCTCATACAGTTCGGCCATGAAGAAACCCATGCGGCTCGGTCATGAACAGATTCATGCGGCTCGGTCATGACAACCTTCTTGCGGTTCGAGTATAGAGACTATTCATGCGGCTCGGTCATGAAATCTTTCATGCAGTTCGGTCATGACGACCTTCATACGGCCCAAATATGAAGCTCCTCATACGGCTCAATAATGATGATAGGACACGTGTCCTAAAGATAATCAAATTTTTGGGTCAGATCTCAATGATTTGGGACACATGGCAAGAGAATGAATTAAATTGATTCATTTAGATTTGCGGATATCAGTAGATCATCATAATGGGGATTTATTGCAATCAACATTAATTGCTGACATAATTTGGCATAATCCTCATTAATGATCCAGATCCTTCATACTCAAGATGGATGGTCCAGATTAATCATTTACCAGGCCGCCGCCACTTTAAGAATGGGTAGTCATTGCAAACCCTAATGATGCTCCCCACTATTATAAATAGCAGGGTGCCATTCCCTTGCAAAAGAGATACACGTATATACAGAGAGACGCTCCCCTAATAATCAGAGAGAAAAATACACAGAGATCAATCCACAGAGAGAGAAGCAAGAAGAGCAATACGAGGAGAGCAAGAAGAGCATTTCTTCGTCAACGCCAAGCATCTCGTCACAGGAGCCAAGGCTACGTCCGATCGTCCAAGGAGTAAGGAAGAGCTGCCGTCGCTTTCCCGAGCCTCTATCGTCATCCTCCAAAATCAAAAATAAACAATTTTACTTAGATTGCTGTACCTAGATTTTCGTCCCTAGGCTTTCTTTGTACAAGCGAGTTTGTAATGTGAAGTAAAAGTCCAGTCCTCCCATAAAACTGTTATGCTCTTTTATATTTCATGGCAAACACGATGGCGACTCTGCTGGAGACTAACTTCTCCACGGCTGAGGAGTTGGTGACGCAGTCGGATGCAGCCAAGCTTGGCTCCACGTAACAGAAGATGGTCGCCCGGTTCGACCAACAGGCGTTCGAAGAAATGCTGTCCGACAAGAGCGCTGGCCTGGTCCATAATGGAGCCTGCACAAAGAAGGCCCGCAAAGAGTGGAGACCTCGATCCTTCATTCCTACTGAAGCTCTTGAAAAGATACCCTCTGTTGCTCAAGATGGCGAAAAAGACTCTCCTACGGCCCCACTTCAGACCGTAGACAACTCTGTTATCCCCAAGTCCGGCAGAAAAAAACACTATGATGCTGGACTTGCAGGAACAAAGAGAAACTCTATGCGATCCGAGCCGCATAAGGGTTCTAGCCGCATAAAAAAAGCTCATACGACTACATCCGCCAGCCGCATGAAGAAAGCTCACACGACCACATCTGTCAGCCGCATAACTTATGCGGCTACAGTTGCCAATAGCATGGATGAAACTTATGCGGCTACCGAAGTCAATCGCTTGCAGTAAACCCATGCGGCCACAATTGCCAACCGCATGCGGCCAGCCTGTACGGTCGTGACTCCTAGTCGCACAAGAACAGCTCATCCGACAGCTAAAGACAGCCGCATGCAGACAGCCTGTACGGTTTCCGATCCTAGCCGCATAGCGTCTGTTATACGCTTCTCTCGATCGGTCTTCGACCGTCTCTCATGTGGTCCTGACCCTGATGGTTATCTAACACCCAATTTTCCAGATGAGGATAATTTTGAAATTTTCTAATTATAATTATTATTTATTGATAATTATTTTATATTATAATTTTTGGTGATGTTTAATCATTTTTAAACTATTTAAAATTATGACTTGTGATTTTGACATTTTACTATTGTTTGGTTTTAATTTCGAGGAATTTGTCACCCCCAATTTTCAGGAACAGGGGTATTTTTTTTCATTTTGTATTTTTTGAAATATTTTTGAAATTTATTTTATTATTTATGATATTGTTTTGGGGTTATTTGAGTCGGGTTTGAATTTCAGCTCAATCCGACTTGAAACGGGAACCCGGAGGTAGTGTTGACTTTAGTGGACCCACACATTAGTTAGCCATGGCCCACATGATAGAAATATTTTAGTTAGAGGTTAGACTAATTATTATGGATAAGGTTAGAATGACTAATTTAGACCCAACCAATTAGCCCTTTCCTAATACTAATAGAATAGGTTAGTGGAGGCATTTTGGACCTTACCATAATAGGACAAATTGCCCCATATGGCCAGCCAATTTGGGAGAGGATAGGCTCAAGTTCATTTCATTATTCTCATCCATAATCTCTCTCTTGTTCTTCCCCAAATTTTTAGAGAGCAATCCCTAGCAATTTCTCCACCAAATCCTTCCATTTTGCCACCAAATCTTCTTCTTTCCTTCTCCATTCTAGCCAAGGAGGAAGCTACCCATGTTTGGAAGGATTCGGAGCTCGTTCGTGTCCTTTTGGAATCTCTACGTGTCGGTGTCGCTCCGGAAAGGCTATTTTCGATTCGATCTATCGGGAAGTATAAATCCCTTCTCCTTTTCATTTTCTCATGCATATAGGTCTATTTTGAACCCATAGGAATGACCTCCATAGTTGTATCTCCATTTGTGTCCATTTCGTATCCATTTGGAGGTCATAGGAGTGTCCTTTGTGTTGTGGTTGTGTCCATGTGGGAAAACCCCAAATTTGGACACACTATGTGTTGTTGTTATGTATGAATGAATTATTATATGTTTAATCTCATATTTTTATATTGGAGATGTGTTCTATAGTGTCTCATATATATATATTAGTGTAGAGAGTGAGTTCTTGATATATTATGTTATATACTTGTGTTCTTTTGTCTCAAACTACCCAAATTCGTCATAATTTTTATCCACGTTTTTAGTAACAATAGCAACTTAGAAATGTCATAACTTTTAGCTTAAAACTTCGATTTATCTCCCATTTTTTAGAAGAACCGTATCGAAGTTAGCTTTATATATATATATATTTTAATAAGCCAAATTCTTTTTGTAACTTTCTGTAGAATTATTTGCGTGTCAGCTGTACGAAAGACAAATACGTTTCGGTATTTTCGCGATTCTAGGAGCTTCCGGACACAAAAATACGATCCGTTTGAAGTTTCGGAAAGCTAACACGAAGTAATACAATATACTTTAATCCTAGAATTTAGTGAATGCCCAATTGGTACAGTATTAGTTTTAAGTAAAAGAGTGACTATGCTATATATGCATTTTGTGTAACCTATGAGCCTATGTAGTATGGATATTAAATGAATATAGAGTATGTAATGCATGATATGTTAGATGAATGAAATGATATATATATGATATATATCCTCTTTACATTAATGTATATATATGGTTGAATGCAAGCGGGTAGGAATGCAATTAATGTAATATATGTAAGCAATGCATAAATGCATGCATGAAAGAATGATATACAATGCATGCATGAAAGTATATATAATGAATGCAAGATATAAATGCAAGGTATATATGTAATGATAGATATGAATGAATAATGTATAAATATTGTAAATGCAATATCAAATTTCATATGTAGACATAGAACCAATACATAACTGATATTTAGATTGAATGTTAGTTCATTTTAGGTTGTTCGAACACTGAACTGTCCATGTAAGCATATATACCTTCCTTTTCCTATTGCCAAGCCAATTTCAGTTTTCAATATAGTGGAAGGTCTATGAATGTAATATTAACCTTCAACCCCTTAATTTGAAATGTTAGTTAATTTCAGTATTAGATAATGCATGAGCTGTATGCATATGGGATGTTGGCTTAATGGCAGATTTCAGATAACATGGTTCATTTTATGTGGTTAGTTACACCAGTTTATGGGATAGCTTACTTTAGTTTATATGTAAATGTGGAACTAAACTGAGAATGAACTTCACCCTCTGCACAAGGACACCCCACTCTATATCAACCACCATGCCATGTAACCCTTCTCTAAATGATTGCTATAACATATATAGATTTATGTAAAGTATAGATGCATGTTAGTTATAACTTAAATAGTCTCTACCCTAATGTATATAGATGTATACTTGTAGCCATGCATGTTAAGTATAATACATGTGTAATGTAGATGGGTTAGCTTTGTGCCATGTGTAGTGTAAACTCATAACTAGTGTTGATTTCTCTTTTCATGTACACCTCCATGTTCACACACACATACCCTAGCTCCCTGTCACTCAGGGACAACTCTCCACTCTTATAATATCATACACACTCCTATGACACATGTACACTAACTGTTTCCTGTATTTTCTATTTTCCTAATATGCCCACTGTTTTCCTTTAACACTTCATTGATATTTTGTCCCAAGTCTAGCCTATATATCAGTCCTTTTCCCCCTAAAATCAATCAATATAAACCCCTATATGTTGTATGCCTATATATATATAATATATAAAATATATATATATAATGTGTGTGTATGAATAAATATGTGAATATACATATGTATGTGGGCATATAGCCATGGATGAATTCCCTATATATATAGGTATGCCTTATATATAATGAGTATATATGTATTATATATGTATGAAGGATAAATTGTGTGGCTTGTGATTGGTGTATGATGCTAGCCTAGGCTTGGTTAGGCCTAGAGAGACTTGTTTGGCTTAGGCTTGACCTAGTTTGACTAGTATAGTTGACTGGAGTTGACCAAGTGTTGACTTTAGTATAGATTGACCTAGACAGCATGCAGACGCATTGTAGATTACTATTATCATCCCCTGTATACATCTTGACTTGTGTTGCTCTAATTAGGAGTCAGGTACCTCATCTCGGACAGTACATTTACTTCAGACATTCAGATACGAGGCGAGTACATTCTCTGACCGTTTCATACTTGTCTGGATTTACATTCTTGCTCTAGATTACTGTACTTGATGCTGACACATTGTTATCACGGATTGGTACTATACGGATCTTCTTTTTGGGATGTTATCCCCTTGTATTCACTAGATACATATTGTGATGTGCGTTTCACTTCCATATTGTATTTATTGAATACCTATATCCTTGTATACTCCTTTTGCATATTGTACTCTCATTATCACATGAGTTCCAGGAATAGACCATTGTATACTATTGTATAACATTGTACAACTATTGTATAATATTGTATATCTATTGTATAATATTGTACATCCATTGTATAATATTGTACACTATTGTGCAAGATAACGTAACTAGAGTGGATCCTTATGTACTGATTGGGGAGGGGGAGTAGAATTGGTTATGTAATCAAATCCTATTGTACAAGATTGTATAACTATTGTATATGTCTATTGTACACCCACGTACAATGGAGTTACCATTGCATTTTTTTAGACCGTTTACATAACCATATTGTACTCTAAATCACAGTAGGCTTACAGTTCTTACTTATCATATTTAGATATTTTCTGTTATCAAATCTTTACTGTTTTTTATATACTTCTTTCTTTCAGCGTTTCATGTACCTTACTCTATTGCATGCTTTATATTTTCTAGCAGGATATGAACTGCGTGAGATGTTTTGTGCTCGCTCCCGTCCTGACTGGACCTGTTGAAAATTTTACAGAGAATGATGAAGAACCCTGCACCCGTACTTAGAGTTTGCCTAGTTGACACTCGCGACCTGGACCCCAAGGGAGGTTCAGGCAGCTGCTGAGGATGATACCTTGCTTAGTATAGATAGTTTAGACTGTTTTCCTTTTCATGTTTATGTTGTTCTTGATTCAGAGTTTGTATATTTTTAGAGATGATAAGACTTATATTTCTTTTCTGCTGTACCTCAGTTGAGGATTTCTTATCTATTTCCATCGTGCTACATTCTACCTTAGATTGTGATTGAGTTGTACCTCTGTGTTGGCCTCCTTTTGGAGAGTATATTCATGTTATGTAGTTATAGTTCATGACCTAGAATAGCGTTCTACCGCCTTCACTGCGGCGTAGGCTGGGCATTGTTACGTTCTTGTACCCTCGCAGTGGGTACGGGTCGTGACACGCTTTTAGTGGTGGTCCATGCAGGTCGAGTTTATGTAGTGGTATTCGAACTAGAGTATCACTACAGCCTGCAGTAGGATTTGGATATTTTTGGAGGTACTCAATCACATTAGGAAAAACTCTTAATCTGATTCCTTTTGTCTAAAATTGTTGCTTATTGACTTCCCTTGAATATAAACTGTTCTCCTTTGAATTTTTGCTTCATTCTCAGAAATTGCTTCTTGTTTTGATCTGTCTTCATGATGGTTATGAAGACACAATCTCATCGCTACGGTTCGGGGGATACTATTGAGAGGCTGGCCACCTTTCGTCCTGTTCATCAGGGCCTCGAGACCGCAGCTTCTGTTGTGCCGACTCAGGTTGGCATTTCTGCTACATTGGAGGTGCACCTGTTTGTACAGAGACTTTTCCTTTTATTTTTGGTTTCTTTCAGCAGCAGCGATTCATGCAGCATCATCAGCAGAGATTTGTGCAGTATCAGCATCAGGCTGGAGGAAACCAGCAGGACGAGCTATCGTCAAGACAGTCAAGGATGCACAGACCGTTGGAGATCTTGCTGCAAGTTCCGTTCTTCTCAATTCCATTCCCGCAATTGTCTTTTATAATTACCTTGAAATCTGATTCCATCTGTTCCTTGTTGATTGATTAATTTTGTCATGTTACTCTTTTGTTGTGTTTGTTTTTCTTCTGAGAAAATCATATGGGCTAGGTCGCCTAAATCATGGGATCTAGAATCCTCGATAGTCGTGTTAGTTGGCATAGTGAGGACATGTAGTCAGATTTTGGATGTATTCTCGGGTATAGGAATTTAAGGTTTTCGCCGTCGCATGCGACAGTGCGAAAATTTTAAATACCATGAACCTAGAGGTACGTACCTTAGTCAAGGACTTTGTGATTATCGTAGCCTTGCTCACTAGCATGATGAAGACTCTGGACAACATGATTTTGGATAGATGCATATAATTAACAGATTGTATCTTGAGAAGGTTTAAACATCATACCCTTTTGATTGTTATAAATGACTTAGGAGTAGGGATATTTAGTTTTGTAGAGCTTATTCATAGGTAGTTCCTTCATAGTATAATGGTATGATGACTTGTAGAGTGTCTATACCATAGAGGTGATAGTTAGCATTGGTGTTAGAATAGTAACCCATTGCAGATAATTCTCCTATTATCTATAATACCAACCAGTTACACATAGGATGTTAGTATGCCTTACAGCCTTGATGATTATTACTACTTTTCCTTACCTTTTCCAGTGAGGCACCCATAACCAGAGCCTGCCTTTGAGTATAGTTGTAGTTTTACATAAGACCGAGAGGTCTATTTGCATAGATAGATTGCAGATGATATTGGCATATGGGATATAGGTTAGTTGGTATCTATAGGCCATTGTTGTATAAGGTTGTATTTGGTATTCATGTGCTTAGCTTGTAGGTATTTAGTTATAGGTGACTTGATAGGATTGGAAAGTTAAGAGCCAGTCTATTATAGAGTTTCTCTTTTGCTAAATTCTAGTTGCCAACACTTAGGTAGCTAGCATGGGTAAAATCCTAAGAAGTTGACCAGCTAATGACCAAGTACTATGATGTTGAGAAAATTGACTAGGGATTGACCCTTGACTATGTTTGACCTAGAAGAGGGTGATATCATCTTAATTTCGAGGACAAAATTTTTATAAGGTGGGTAGGATTGTAACACCCAGTTTTCCAGATGAGGATAATTTTGAAATTTTGTAATTATAATTATTATTTATTGATAATTATTTCATATTATAATTTTTGGTGATTTTTAATCATTTTTAAACTATTTAAAATTATGACTTGTGATTTTGACATTTTACTATTGTTTGGTTTTAATTTCGAGGAATTTGTCACCCCCAGTTTTCAGGAACAGGGATATTTTTGTCATTTTGTATTTTTTGAAATATTTTTGAAATTTATTTTATTATTTATGATATTGTTTTGGGGTTATTTGAGTCGGGTTCGAATTTCAGCTCAATCCTACTTGAAACGGGGACCCGGGGGTAGTGTTGACTTTAGTGGACCCACACATTAGTTAGCCATGGCCCACATGATAGAAATATTTTAGTTAGAGGTTAGACTAATTATTATGGATAAGGTTAGTGTTATTAGAGACTTTAGAATGACTAATTTAGCCTCAACCAATTAGCCCTTTCCTAATACTAATAGAATAGGTTAGTGGGGGCATTTTGGACCTTACCATAATAGGACAAATAGCCCCATATGGCCAGCCACTTTGGGAGAGGATAGGCTCAAGTTCATTTCATTATTCTCATCCACACTCTCTCTCTCGTTCTTTCCCAAATTTCTAGAGAGCAATCCCTAGCAATTTCTCCACCAAATCCTTCCATTTTGCCACCAAATCTTCTTCTTTCCTTCTCCATTCTAGCCAAGGAGGAAGCTACCCAAGTTTAGGAGGATTCGGAGCTCGTTCGTGTCCTTTTGGAATCGCTACGTGTCGGTGTCGCTCCGGGAAGGCTTTTCTTCGATTCGATCTACCGGGAGGTATAAATCCCTTCTCCTTTTTATTTTTTCATGCATATAGGTCTATTTTGAACCCATAGGAATGACCCCCATGGTTGTATCTCCATTTGTTTCCATTTCGTGTCCATTTGGAGGTCATAGGAGTGTCCTTTGTGTTGTGGTTGTGTCCATGTGGGAAAATCCCAAATTTGGACACACTATGTGTTGTTGTTATGTATGAATGAATTATTACATATATAATCCCATATTTTTGTATTGGAGATGTGTTCTATAGTGTCTCATATATATATATTAGTGTAGAGAGTGAGTTCTTGATATATTATGTTATATACTTATGTTCTTTTGTCTCAAACTACCCAAATTCGTCATAATTTTTATCCACGTTTTTAGTAACAATAGCAAATTAGAAATGTCATAACTTTTAGCTTAAAACTTCGATTTATCTCCTATTTTTTTTAAAAGAACCGTATCGAAGTTAACTTTCCATATATATATTTTAAAAAGTAAAATTTTTTCTGTAACTTTCTGTAGAATTATTTGAGTGTCAGCTGTACGAAAGACGAACGCGTTTCGGTATTTTCATGATTCCGGGAGCTTTCGGACACGAAAATGCGATCCGTTTGAAGTTTCGGAAAGCAAACACGAAGTACTAAAACATACTTTAATCCTAGAATTTAGTGAATGCCCAATTGGTACAGTATTAGTTTTAAGTAAAAGAGTGACTATGCTATATATGCATTTTGTGTAACCTATGAGCCGATGTAGTATGGATATTAAATGAATATAGAGTATGTAATGCATGATATGTTAGATGAATGAAATGATATATATATGATATATATACATTTTACATTAATATATATGGTTGAATGCAAGAATGTAGGAATGCAATTAATGTAATATATGTAAGCAATGCATAAATGCATGAATGAAAGAATGATATACAGTGCATGCATGAAAGTATATGTAATGAATGCTAGATATAAATGCAAGGTATATATGTAATGATAGATATGAATGCATAATGTATAAATATTGTAAATGCAATATCAGATTTCATTTGTAGACATAGAACCAATGCATAGCTGATATTTAGATTGAATGTTAGTTCATTTTAGGTTGTTCGAACACTGAACTGTCCATGTAAGCATATATACCTTCCTTTTCCTATTGTCAAGCCAATTTCAGTTTTTAATATAGTAGAATGTCTATGAATGTAATATTAACCTTCAACCCCTTAATTCGAAATGTTAGTTAATTTCAGTATTAGACAATGCATTAGCTGTATGCATATGGGATGTTGGCTTAATGGCAGATTTCAGATAACATGGTTCATTTTATGTGGTTAGTTACACCAGTTTATGGGATAGCTCACTTTAGTTTATATATAAATGTGGAACTAAACTGAGAATGAACTTCACCCTCTGCACAAGGACACCCCACTCTATATCAACCACCATGCCATGTAACCCTTCTCTAAATGATTGCTATAATATATATAGATTTATGTAAAGTATAGATGCATGTTAGTTATAACTTAAATAGTCTCTACCCTAATGTATATAGATGTATACTTGTAGTCGTACATGTTAAGTATAATACATGTGTAATGTAGATGGGTTAGCTTTGTGCCATGTGTAGTGTAAACTCATAACTAGTGTTGATTTCTCTTTTCATGTACACCTCCATGTTCACACACACACACCCTAGCTCCCTGTCACTCAGGGGCATCTTTCCACTCTTATAACATCACACACACTCCTATGACACATGTACACTAACTGTTTCCTGTTTTTCCTGTTTTCCTAATATGTCCACTGTTTTTCTTTAACACTTCATTGATATTTTGTCCCATGTCTAGCCTATATATCAGTCCTTTTCCCCTAAAATCAGTCAATGTAAACCCCTATATGTTGTATGCCTATATATATATAATATATGAAATATATATATGTAATGTGTGTGTATGAATAAATATGTGAATATACATATGTATGTGGGCATATAGCCATGGATGAATTCCCTATATATATAGGTATGCCTTATATATAATGAGTATATATGTATTATATATGTATGAAGGATAAATTGTGTGGCTTGTGATTGGTGTGTGATGCTAGCCTAGGCTTGGTTAGGCCTAGTGAGACTTGTTAGACTTGTTTGGCTTAGGCTTGACCTAGTTTGACTAGTATAGTTGACTGGAGTTGACCAAGTGTTGACTTTAGTCTAGATTGACCTAGACAGCATGCAGACGCATTGTAGATTACTATTATCATCTCCTGTATACATCTTGACTTGTGTTGCTCTAACTAGGAGTCAGGTACCTCATCTCGGACAGTACATTTACTTCAGACATTCAGATACGAGACGAGTATATTCTCTGACCGTTTCATACTTGTCTGGATTTACATTCTTGCTCTAGATTACTGTACTTGATGCTGACACGTTGTTATCACGGATTGGTACTATACGGATCTTCTTTTTGGGATGTTATCCCCTTGTATTCACTAGATACATATTGTGATGTGCGTTTCACTTCCATATTGTATTTATTGAATACCTATATCCTTGTATACTTCTTGTGCATAGTGTACTCTCATTATCACATGAGTTCCAGGGATAGACCATTGTATACTATTGTATAACATTGTACAACTATTGTATAACATTGTACATCTATTGTATAATATTGTACATCCATTGTATAACATCGTACACTATTGTGCATGATAACGTAACTAGAGTGGATCCTTGTGTACTGATTGGGAAGGGGGAGTAGAATTGGTTATGTAATCAAATCCTATTGTACAAGATTGTATAACTATTATATATGTCTATTGTACACCCACGTACAATGGAGTTACCATTGCATTTTCCTAGACCGTTTACATAACCATATTGTACTCTAAATTACAGTAGGCTTACAGTTCTTACTTATCATATTTAGATATTTCCTATTATCAAATCTTTACTGTTTTTCGTATACTTCTTTCATTCAGCGTTTCATGTACCTTACTCTATTGCATGCTTTATATTTCCTAACATGATATGAACTGCGTGAGATGTTTTGTGCTCGCTCCCGTCCTGACTGGACCTGTTGAAAATTTTACAGAGGATGATGAGGAACCCTGCACCCTTACTTGGAGTTTGCCTAGTTGACACTCGCGACCTGGACCCCAGGGGAGGTTCAGGTAGCTGCTGAGGACGATACCTTGCTTAGTATAGATAGTTTAGACTGTTTTCCTTTTCATGTTTAGTTGTTGTTCTTGATTCAGAGTTTGTATATTTTTAGAGATGATAAGACTTATATTTTTTTTCTGCTGTACCTCAGTTGAGGATTTCTTATCTATTTCCATCGTGCTACATTCTACCTTAGATTGTGATTGAGTTGTACCTCTGTGTTGGCCTCCTTTTGGAGAGTATATTCATGTTATGTAGTTATAGTTCATGACCTAGAACAGCGTTCTACTGCCGACACTGCGGCGTAGGCTGGGCGTTGTTACGTTCTTGTACCCTCACAGTGGATGCGGGTCGTGACACGTTCTCTGGATGATAAGCCAGACTCTGTGGCTTCCAACTTGGACTCTTCCTATTACGCACCCTTAAGTGCTAAAAGGAAGAAGGCTAGGGCAGTGCAGGCTCACCAAGCCCAGTAAGCTGCCCCAACCTTTGACTATCGGAGCGTCCCGCTGATTATCACGCGGGCCTCTAATAGAAAGTTGTATAAAACTACTCGTACCATGCCCCCTGCAGCTAATGGGGGGATAGTCATCAAGCATCTCCCAATAACGAACGAAGGAAAGTATACGAGCTACCTTCGAATCAGAGAGCAGGCGGGAGGCCTACACATTCGCGTGCCCGGAATTCCCGAGCCAGCAAAGCAAGTGACTTGCGTGAGGCCATCCTCCACAAACGCAAGGAAAGAGAAGATGCATCAGGGTGCAAAGAGTCTTCCCACGGACGTCACTGCACCCAAGTCATCGTCAACTTCTGCTGCAATAGCACGACGATGCAAGAAGACCGGCAGTCTGTCTTTCAAAGACTGCGACAACCATCTTCAGAAGACGAGGCACTACCCGTCGTCTCCTGCAACTCTGCTCGAAAAGTCCCCGCTGATGGAAGGGGGAAGAAGACGAATGTTCCCAGCCCAAAGATCTCAACCACTGCAACTAAAAGACTGTCGTCTAAGCAGGTGCCCACCACTGGAGTTTTCTAAGGTACTCGCTCTAAGACGAAATATGCTACAGTGGGGGATTCGTCGTCCATAACGCAGGGGGTTGCTGGGGCTGGAGGTAACACCCCTCCGAGCCTCCAAAGCAACCCAATGTTCCAAAAAGACGAGCCAGGGGAGACAACTCTCCCATCAGATACAGCAAATCTCGACGACGTCCACAACTCCCATGACGAGGCAAACTCGGAGAATGGGGGTACTGTTCCTTCCAAATCTGAGTCAGAAGGGAATATACCCACGTACCCCGATGATTTCTTACTGCGGGGATACGATTCAGAGGGAACTTCCTCCACCGCTCCGTCTATCTCTCCTCATGTGAAGACGGTATTCATGACAGACAGCAACCAAGGTGGTTTCAGTGATCGCCAGCACATCGACAGTCTCGAGGCCATATTGCTTGCTCTGGTCAAGTCCGTAGATGAGATTAAAGCGGCCCTTCCAACTCTGCAAGGAGGGACGCCTGGCCAAACAAGCACGGGTCCCGCGGTCAATGCGGACTCGAATTCGGCGGCACCAAACCTGGGCAACAATCCTCCAGAAACAACGGCCCCCACTGTCGTGGATGAAGCACGCGAAAAGAGAAGAGAGGTCCAAGAGCTCCGAGCCATGTTCCACGCTCGAGAAAACTCTCAAGACCTCAGAATATGGCAATCGTACCCTGCTGCATGGAGGGATGTTCCATTCCCACCAAGATATAAGTCGTTCAATATCAATCCTTATGATGGCAAGACCTCGGCAAGTCGGTACATCACTTACTTCGAGGTCACCACCGACCATCTGCCCCATGACGATGCCATTCTCACACGGTTATTCATCGGGGCATTGGAAGGAGTCGCCTTCGTCTGGTATCGCAACCTGCCGGACAACTGCATCCACTCTTTCGCCGGCTTCAAGCGTATGTTCTTGGAGAGATTCTACGAAGTAGGGCAGGACATCACCATGTCCACCCTCATGGACGTCGTCCAAGGGGAGAAAGAGCTGACGAGGAACTACATCGAGCGGTTCTGCCAAACCACCATGAAGCTGCCCTCTGGAAATCCATATTCCTCTTTGATTAAAATTTTCCAAAAGAGACTCCTCCCAACAATCAGTCTCTGGATGGGCGAAAGTCAATTCAAGGACTGGAAGACATTCATCATCAGCGCCACAAGCGCCGAAGAACGATTGAAGAAGGCTCGCCAACTGGGATTGCACATCTCGGACGGAGAGAACAAGGGCAAGCGTCCCAACAACGATAATGGGGGTAGCCCTTCTAACAATCGGACAGCAGGGGAAAGCAGGCTATGGTGACCGACATGGCACAGAAACCTGAGCCAAAGCCGACAGACAAACAATGGCCGCAAATCACTTACTCCTTCAAAGATGGTCACGTCAAGCCCATCTTAGACATGCTCATACAAGGGGACAGAATTCAGCTTCCTCCACCAAGACGGGAACCGCGGCCAGCAGAGATGGAGAACCCAAAGTACTGCCATTATCATCGCTACGTCCATCATGCTACACACGACTGCTACCAGCTGAAACGGTACATCCAAAACCTCATCGATTCGAACGCTTTGGCCATCGATTTCGAAGAGGTTACGGTGGCAGCCAATATGGTGTCGGTATAATTCGGCAGCTTCCCTCCGAAGGAAACTCAAGACGGGGTGGTCCCCATCCCTCTAGCGATAATAGAGATTACTAATCTTCCACCTCCCCGAGATCAGGCTGCTGGTTTGGTGTCCCTCACCACATCACGAAGGGAAGTCATGTGGATCCATCCAGACTTGGTATCGGAAGTAACTCGGCCCATTTCATCTTTTATCTGTAAGAAAAAAGAATGAAAACATCAGATCTTGCCGTACAGTCTCGGCAGACGTCGAAGAAGCTACAGCCGTCGTCACACGATCCGGGGCACAATCCCAACCTGTGGTCGACAATCCAGCTGAAGATCATCAACCCACTACAATTGATGCTCCGGGACCGGCTCAGCCTTCGACGACCGACAAGCCTAGGCCGAAGGAGACTCGCTTCGACAAATCCCTCCGAAAAGAGGCAGCCCAGGGGTTGGAGAGGCCCTACAACTTCGACATCTTGGCACAATTGGCCAACACACCGGCCAAGTTGTCATTATATGAGCTCCTGAGACACTCCAAGGATGTTCGTATGGCTTTGAGCGATGCACTCCAAAACGTCGACGCATATCTGGCTCAAGTTAACCTCACGGGAGAAAACCCGCTTACAGATCTCCAAGACAGCGCCTGTACGGGAGCAATGCCTAACATCATCTTTACTCCGCAGGACATGCTCATCAAAACTAATCTGCACGATCGTCCATTATACTACACTGGATACATCGGCGACGTAAAGGTGGATCGGATGTACATTGATCCTGGCTCTTCCATAAGCATTATTCTGAAGTGTTTGCTACATCATCTCCGTATTCCAATGCATCGCCTGACGCCTACAAATACCGCCATCAGCGATTTCAATTCTGGCAGGAGCTACCCTATTGGAAAGATTCGTCTGAAGTGTCAAATTGGCGACCTCAAATCCGAAGTCACCTGCTACGTCATCGATGCAGACACTTCTTACAACATCCTCTTGGGGCGCCCATGGATACACGATTATATGATCGTGCCTTCCACGCTGCACCGGTGCTTCAAATATGTCGACAAACACGGCTTCGTGAGGACGGAATTCGCTGATATCGATCCCTTCAAAGGGGTCGAATCTTACTACTCAGACTCCTGCCTGTACAAAAAATCGAAGAAGCATCTTGGTGAAAGAGATGTACAAGCTAGTACCGAGACAACCACAGGATCAGAAGAGCCTCTGACGATCCAACTCCAAGCTCGCAAACCGGACAGGTCTGCACCCCTTACCGCTACTCTGCGTAAGGACGCAATTAGCCTCTCGGCACAAGAAGAGCAGATGATAATCCCGCTGCCAAGGTCTAGCCAAGTGTCAAGATCCACAACGAGGCCACTAACAATCAGACTGCCGAGAGTCGGCCAGCCCTAAACGAAGAAGCTCAATTCCTCCGACAAACCACTGACGATACGCCTTTCCAAGAAGGGTCGTCACCCCGATACAAGGTCTGACACTTTTAACGAACCAGCCACTCCTCGCCCCACATCAAATACCAAACTGGGGGTCGCTAGTCTGCCAACAACTCCACGCTCAACTCCATCAACTGAACCGCTGACGATCAAGCTCCCCAGGTTATCCTTTCAGTCTTCATTCACACAGGGGGTAGCCGAAGAGGAACCAGAGCTAGCCAAATACGTGGCTGCCCATACTGATGTTCCCTCCGTAGATGATGTAATTCCCCTAGAAAAGATATCTTACTTCATCAATAAAGGGCTATCTTTGAACTACCTCGAGCTTAATAAGCTTTGTACAATGTACGCTATGGAACACGGTATAGGCACTCACCTACACACACAGGTGACAAATGTCTACACCACAATCCAGCTTACTCCAGCAGAAGACGCTTACCGAATAATCGAGGGAGGGGACCATCCAATCATCTTCGGCCGGAAGGACGACCCGCGTCCCTTCACCATAGAAGAAGTCAACCTTGGATCGGATGCCGGGAGACTACCTTTGTATCTTTATAGCCCCCAATCTAAATATCTCATGCAGAAACATGGGTATGACCTCGAAACGACATCGGGCTTGAATTATGGTACTGGACGACGATTACCTTTGAAGCTGCCGGTCCCGACTGGCAAACCACGAGACTACTATAGCAAGACTCGATGTGGATTAGGGTATGTAACACCCACGACAACCCCTGAAAGTTCAGATGAAGAATGCGACTGGCATTCACATTCGACCGGGTCACCAACTTCTGATTCGGATACCAGCATCGGAGACGTATTCAGACAAGTCTTGTCAGTCAACATGGTATTCGCCGACGCTTATGAAGAAGATAAAGACATTTCGAAAATTCTCGAGCTAGAGCCATGGGCCCAGCAGCTAGATGAACAGTGGAAAAAGCGTTTTGAGCAAAGAGAACCACCCACTGAGGATGAGGTCATACAAGTTAATCTTGGCGATGAAGCCTCCCCAAAACTGATCTTCATCAGCCAGAGTCTTACAGATGAAGAGCGAGAGTCGCTGCTCCAACTCGTCAAAGAGTATATCGATGTGTTCGCCTGGAGATATGAAGATATGCCAGGATTGGACCCTGAGATCGCACTCCACAAACTCAATATTCATCCGGATGCAAAACCTGTCAAGCAGCAGCAAAGACGATTTCGTCCCGATGTCATGAATGCTATCGAAGCCGAGGTCAACAAACTGATAGCCAGCAGCTTCATTCGCGAAGAGCAGCATCCAGACTGGGTAGCCAACATCGTACCCGTTCTCAAGAAGAACGGGAAGATCCGAATATGCATTGACTTACGGAATCTGAATGAGGCATGCCCTAAAGATGAATTCCCTCTCCCGATCACAGATATCATGATCGACAATACCTGCGGCTTCGAACGTATGTCTTTCATGGATGGCTTCTCAGGATACAACCAGATCAAGATGTTCCCTGACGACGAGAAGCACACATTATTCCGAACACCAATTGGTACATATTGCTACACCATTATGCCTTTTGGTTTAAGGAATCCTGGCGCCACTTACCAGAGAGCTATAAGCATCATCTTTAGAGACCACTTGCGTAAGACAGTGGAGTGCTACGTTGACAACATCGCCGTCAAAAGCCGTTCGAAGGAAGATCATCTGCAAGATCTCCGGACAGTGTTCGACCTAATACGAGCACACAACTTAAAGATGAACCCTACGGAATCATTCTTGGGAGTCTCCAGCGGGAAATTCCTGGGTTTCGTTACCACTTCTCAGGCCATTCACATCGACCCCGAGAAAACAAAGGCAATCATGGAGATGGGTCCCCCGAGAAATCTCCGCGAACTTTAAGGCCTCCAAGGCAGGCTAGCTTACATCAGGAGATTCATCTCTAATCTCTCCGGACGATGTCAACCATTCACCCATCTCATGAAGAAGGGAGTCTCTTTCGTATGGGATGAGGAATGCCAGTGCACTTTCGACAGCATTAAAGAATATTTGTCGAATCCTCCAGTCCTGGTGGCTCCTGTTGCAGGAAAGCCATTCCTGCTCTATGTGCGAGCGATGGAACATTCTCTTGCTGCTTTGTTGGCATAGAACAATGATACGGGCCATGAACAAGCTATATACTACCTCAGTCGGAAGATGATTGGGCCAGAATACCGATACACGGCCGTAGAGAAGGAATGCCTTGCTCTCGTATTCGTAATCCAAAAGACGCGATACTACGTCACGGGACAAACCATCCATGTGATATCGTGGATCAACCCCCTCAGGGTCCTCATGACCAAACCTGGGGCACTCAGCTCTCGCCTTGCTACCAGGGCGATATTACTATCACCATACCACATGATCTTCGTCCTGCAAAAGGCTGTTAAAGGCCAGGCTCTGGCAGACTTTCTAGCAGCCCATCCAGGTTCAGAGATGACTAGGATATATGAAGAAATACCGGACGAGGTCACCAGTTCAAATGCAGTCTCTCATGATGCCGTCTGGCGAATGTTTTTCGACGGTGCTTCAAGAACTGGATCCAAAGGCAACATCATCGCTGGAGTTGGAGTGGTGCTGATTTCTTCCTCCGGCTTGGTGATCAATCGGGCCTACTCACTCACAGAGTCCTGCTCAAATAATGTGGTCAAGTACAATACCTTGTTCATTGGCCTCCGACTTGCAAAAGAGCTAGGGGTAGAGTATCTTGAAGCATACGGCGACTCACAGTTAATCGTCAATCAGATTCGGGGGTTGTACGAGGTCTGCCACGAAGACATAATCCCGTATCATCGAATAGCAATCGACATCATCTCGTCTCTGGGAGGATTCTTCATAGAACATGTTCCCAGACTCCAGAACATTGAGGCTGATGCCCTAGCTGGTTTGGCCGCTTCCCTAGCTGTGCCAAATTACGCTCGTCATCAGGTCGACATAATAGGCCGTGAACTGGTCTGTCCTAAGGATAACATTTGATGCATTGAAAGCTACTCCGCTCTTTTAGTGGATGAAGCACCAGACTGGAGACAGCCATTCATCGACTTTGTAGTATACGACATCCTGCCAGAGAATCCGAAGGAAGCTACTTCTATCAAAAGACGTTCTCTCAGATTTTTCTATGATACGGAGACGAAAATGCTGTATCGCCGATCCTATGATGGGTTGCTCCTTCGGTGTCTGTCAAATACAGAAGCCAAGGAAGCCGTGCGCGAGGCCCATGATGGTGTCTACGGAGCCCATCAACCTGGCCCGAAACTGCAAGACTGCCTTCGCCGAATGGGCTATTACTGGCCCACGATGGTAGCAGACGCAATAGATTATGCGCAAAAATGCAAAGCCTGCCAAATCCACGCTGACTTCATCCACTAGCCATCTGAATTCCTATACCCGACGGTGGCCTCCTGGCCATTCGAAGCATGGGGTATGGACATCGTCGGCCCAATTACCCCGCCTTCGTCCAGAGGACACCGATTCATACTCGTAATCACCGATTACTTCTCCAAATGGGCGGAAGCCATCCCATTGGCAGAGGTGAAAACTTCAAACATGATCAGCTTCCTTAAGCATCATGTCATCTACCGCTTTGGATTGCCCCGAAGGATCATTCACGACAATGGGCCACGGTTCGCAAGCCACGCATTTTATCGGTTCTGCGACAAGCACCGAATTCAGAATATTGCTTCGATACCCGACAACCCAGCAGCCAACGGGTTAGCAGAAGCATTCAACAAAACCATAATCAAGCTACTCAAAAAATTCGTGTCCTCTAACAAGGGGGACTGGAACGAGAAGCTCGGCGAATGCTTATGGGCGTACCGCACCACAGTTCAAACAGCCATCGGAAATACACCATTTTCCCTGGTGTATGGGAGCGAGGCAGTTCTCCTATTAGAGACTCAGATCCCCTCACTCCGCATCGCCCTAACACATCAGTTGACGACAGACGAAAATCACCATCGCCGACTACAGGAATTGGAGGCCCTAGACGAGAAGCGCCTGTTAGCTCAGCAACGAATTAAGCTGTATCAAGCCCGAATCTCTGGAGCTTTCAACAAGAAGGTCAAGGTCAGAACATTCCAAGTAGACGATCCCGTTCTGGCGGTTCGAAGGCTGATGGTTATGACGCATAAAACCATCGGTAAATTCCAACCAAAATGGGAAGGCCCATTCATCATCGAAGATGTATTCTCCAACAGCGCCTACCGCCTCGCAAAACAAAATGGAGACTTGCTCATGTTGCCCATCAACGGCAAGTTTCTGAAGAAGTATTATGTCTGAAACAAAATCCTCAAGACATCTCAGAGTGTCGAGTTATGTACCTTCCCGTACCACTGAACTTACATTCTGGTTCCATACGTAGAGTCACGTGCCCGCTGGTACCTCTGAACTCATTCCCATATTTTCCAATCATACGAATCACGTGCCCGCTGGTACCGCTGAACTCACACTCACCATTCACCAGATTCTCGAGTCATGTACCCTCTCGTGCCACTGAACTCACATCTACAACATCCCAGATTATCGAGTCATGTGCGCGCTGGTGCCACTGAACTCACATTTTCACAATATAGAGTCATGTACCCGCTGGTGCCTCTGAACTCACATCCCGGTCACTTTTTCAGATAGTAAGTCATGTATGATCATACCTCTCAACTTTTTGCCTATAAGAGATCCTCCTTCATGATCCACTACCCGCACTCCCAGTGCACAAAAAGGGTAACGGGTCCACAAACCTCCAAAATGACCATGTCAATGATACCTCTGAGTCCTTTCACTTCCGCCAAAAACAAATCACCCCCTATATAAAACTTCCATGTCCTCATTACCTTTGAGTCGTTTTATGTACCCCCTCTTCTTTGAGCCCACTCCTGCCATGTCCTCATTACCTCTGTGTGGGAAGGCTACGTAGAAGAAACCTCCATACTTGCCATGTCCTCATTACCTCTGAGTAAGTATGTCGGGTCCCTTTCAACCTATTATCTGTACCCACAACCGGAGTACCATAAGGATAAATGTCCTCAGTCGACCACAGATGTTGTACTGGGTCTCCAGTATACGCCCACCCCTTCTCTATCATGCCTGGAAGCCCAGTTGCTCCCTGGCATTCTCTCGAATACCAAAAACTTCTATAGCTGTCTTATCGCGAAGTTGTTCTAGGTATTTTTCTCCAAAACTTGTTACTCGTACCTAAAACCAAGGTACGCCCAGGGTAACAGGTCCACAAATAATCCTCCAGCAGGTTCAATTCCACAAACACCACGAGTACAAGAAAGAGAAGATGAGTTGAAACATGCTCATTTATTCAAAATTCAAAGTGCTACATCATTTGGGATCACACCCCTTACAAAATAAAAACAAAAAGAAAAAAAAAGAAGGAGAAAATGAGCAAAAGAAAACAGAAAACCGATCACTGCTCCGGGGTACATAGCGTCGTGAGACGGTCCGTCAGCAAGGCAACCGACCGCTCAAACCTCTGTTTAGCTCGACGCTCCGCCTCTTAGGTCAGCGCCGCCGCGTCCTCCAGATGAGCGTGAGCTTGCCAGTTGTCCTCAAATTTCTTGAAAGCCCGCTCCAGGTTAACAGAAGATCGGGAAACTTTCTCGGCCTCCCGAACGATTGACTCATGTTCCGCATGAGCAGCCTTCAGCTCCGACTCTAGGAAGGCCAATTCCCTCTGAAGTGCGAGAATTCGCTCCTTAGTGGCAGCTATTCCACGAGAAGCAGCCTCCTCCCGAGCCCTACAAGCTTGACTTCGACGACCAAGCCTATCATATGAAGCAGAAAGCTTATCAAGGTCCCCCTTCACAACTGGCCCGACAGTGTCTCGAGCAAGCTTTATCCTATTCCGAGCGGCAATAAGGAAGCCCCGCTCCCGTTTAATCGCAGCGGGCAAGTCAGCCTACCGTAACACCAGGAATCGGGTCACGAGCTGATCAGCCTCTGCCAACTTGGGCTCCAGGAGCGCAGCCAACCCCACCCCGCCAGGAAGAGTCTTCAAAGTTTCAGTCTGACCCCGAGTGCACCGCAGGGACAGAGAAAAAGGGGTCCTCCATTCTACGACAGCATCTATGCCCCTCTTTAAATGGCGATAGAAGCTGTCGACTACATCCTGCGACACCTCGTACAGAGCCTCCGAAGAAGTCGTCGTCAACGAGAGTGTAGCTGGCAACACTGAAGAAGACGCGACAGAATATGCCGCTCCTGCCATGAAGGAAACAAACTCCGTACGGAAGGACGCCTGAACAGCGGCCAACTCCTCTTCAGCAGCCCGCAGAACTTGAATGCTCGGCAGGGCCGAGAAGTCAGTCTCTGAAGCCGTATGAGCACCAGAGGATGGGACGGAGACCATCGCTCCCGGAACAAGCTCCACCCCCATCTGCCCGAAGCTGACAGGAGGCCCCTTGACATGAGTCGGTGAAGGAGAGGAAACGGTCCTTTCCCCCAGATCGCGGCAGGCCGAGCCTTCCCCAAGAACATCTGCTGTGGGAAGTAAAGGGTCAGGACCTGTAGGGCCAAGACAACCATGAATTGATTTGACCTGAAGGATATGTTGATAGAGCAAATAAGCCCCCTCACTAGTCAATATTTGGCTTATCTTACCAGCGGAAGAGTGCGGAGGCTGAGGTTCGCCTACGGCCACCACAACCTCTCCACCAGCGGCCTCCGAGTCGAATATAATAGACTCCTCCGCCCCGGCACCTTCGGGAGGGGATGCGACGAGATCAGCGTCGCCTCGCTGAAAGTCAGCAATCTCGGTGACAGGCCCGAGGAAACCTTCGTCACCCCGGACCGAGGCCTCAGCAACTTGGGAGCCCTCAGCCGTCGCTGAGAAAGCCCCCGCAGAAAGGACCGCGGCACATACGCCACTAATCAAAGCAGCAAGGGCCGGATCAACTCTAGGGGCAGCAGACGCTTCCGGAGAACCTGGTTTGTCAGACGCCTACAAAGAAAAATGATTAGGTCGTATCTCCAAGAAAAAGAAAGCCACAACAAGGAGATAGCTTCAACATAGTCTTACCTCCGGAGCACTGTCAGCATCCTCACCCCCCTCAGTAATAAGCAACCCACGAGACCTAATGGCGGCTCTTTTCACAAAAAAGGTCGTTCTGCCGTCAGAAGACTCACGTCTGGCTCGTTTGCATGAAGGACCAGGCACAGCGGGATGCTGTCCTTTCCTCACTCATTCCTCTTGTGTAGCAAGTGACGAATCCCCCGCAGTTCGTCTGGTGTGGCAAGCGGTTAATCCGCTACTTCTTCACCCCCAAAAGAAAGAGAGTCTTCGCTATCATGATCATCATCCTCCTCAGCCGCCTCGGAAGGTTCTGATTCAGGGAGGGGAGTCTGGAGCTCTAGTTCTTTTCTAGCCTTAGCCCCCTTAAGCTTTTCCTCTAAACCAGTACCCATGACGAAACTGGTACTCGAATCGAAATTGATAGGGGGCTTGTTCGCCATAATATGATACAAGGCAGCCACGTACAAAATTTCCCTCGGCGCCTTAGTATCAGGGACCGAGAAGCTGGCCCGAGTATGATAAGCGTCATAATAATTCCACGCCCTGACACCATCAAGAACGCTACCTTCAAAGCCCAAGCAAGGGCTAGGACAGTCCAGGAATAATTGGCAATAGCCAAATTGGCGGGAAAACCTACTAGGCAGGTAGGGCTCTAAGTACACATTATCGCGGTTATGATAAACCAGATGCGCGGGGCGAATGTTGTACAACCAGGTGAGCATCTTCGGAGATAGAAAGTGAGAAGGTCCGGTACCATCAAGGTGTACACCCCTCACTTCCTCATCGGAAAAATGAGGAACAGACACAAAAAAGTCACACCCATCCACCCTCGCCAGCGCCCTCCGGCAAGCCGGCATAGTATTGTATTCCCAAGATTGGTGATGGCATTGGAAAAGGAAAGCGTCTTCGTCAGTAGCATCTTTCGCTGTTCCAGATCCCATCAAAGACTTGTAGTGCGTCAACAACCACCCCAACAAATAGTGGAAAGGTAGCTCTATGCGCTCAAAGTCCAGCGTCTTCTTACGGGCAATAACCTTGGATGAGAATGTTCGAAGGCCATGGTGTATGCTACACACCATAGTCGGGAGAAGAGCCAGTCTAACTCCAAATACCAGCTTAACGGCAGGAAGAATGAAGTGACGGCTAATTCTCTCAATAGAACCTGCCCTCCCCTCTCCCGATACTATGCAGTTTCGTAGCCATATCATCAAAAATCCAGCCAGGAGCGCTTTCTCAGACATCTGCTTGGTACCATAGTAAAAATAGCTAAGAGAGTCAGCTTGACTCCCGAATATATAGCTATTAGACCGTGACTTCTTGACGCTCAACATCAGATCTTTTATCTCTCCCTGGGTTTGAGGGGTTCAAGGAATAACCTCGCTAGAAGGGCCAACTTTAAAAAGATAATTGACCCAGGATGTGGTGTGGGGAGCGTTCCCTTCTGAGCTATCCTCCTTTTTTATAGCCATCTGGTGATAAGCACTATGATGGCATATCAACTCCTGGTACACCACAACAAAACCTGGGAGTCGTCGGTTCTGGTCCTCGAGCTCCTCGTTCGACGGGGTGTACACCTCGAAAGGCTCGTTCCCCCACGGAAGCTTGGAGACAGTATACATCTCGTGGAGAGCAAGCACCAACTCCCCTCCGGGTGCGAAGAATGTCCCCGTTCGCCGGTTATATATCTCCAGGAGTGCCATGAACAATGGCTTATTGATAGGAAGCCCGTAACAGGTGTCCCGGATGGCATAATAGAGTCCCACCTCCCGTAAGAATGTCCCGTAGGTCTGCAGAACCCAAGTGGTCAAGTGGGCCCACGTAGAAGTGGGGTTTATCCAGTTCAGCAATGCCAGTCTGCCAACGGGATAAGATTTTTTGTGAGCTAGCCGATTCAGGAATGTATCAGCTTGAGTGAATGTGATATTGGGACCATATACGTTCATGAAAGTACCTGGGGCCAGTCCCATCATGTACCAGAGGACGGAATCCTTACCCGTGTACGCTGACCTAATGTTCGGATTATAATGGATGTCGCCCATCAACATCCCTGACTGGGTCGGAGTTAAGTTACACACCATCTTCCTGTCCAACAATATCATATTGAACCACGACAGAGGATAATGACGTTCCATGAGAGGAATATGGATCGCCATCCCATCCAAAGTAAAATCCCAGTTCTCAGAGATCTCCAATACTCGGGGATTCTTTATGATTAAAGCGTCTCCGAAGAGGAATGAGGGCTTCAGGTATGATCCATCCAACCGCCCAGAATTTATCATGGCACGAAGATAATGGAGGGTCTGATTCTCGATGGCGTTCAACCTCCCCGAAGGCTCATTAGAAGGAAATTGATTCAGTACGTACTTAACTAAGACATCAAGACGCACGCCCAAGGCAAACTGATTTGAGCCCACTAGGAGTTCTTTCGTAGGGTTTACTGACAGATTCACTGAAGAAAGACGAAAGAAACAAAATTAGAAGATAGACAAACAGGAAGCATTTGAAAGAGCATTTAAGTCTATGCGGCTCGGGTCGTCACAGCCTTATGCGGCTCAGAACCAGATGAGTCCATACGGTTCTGCTCATCATAGCCTTCTGCGGCCCCGAGTCAGACGAGTCCATACAAATCAAGTTCTGATGAGCTGATGAATCTTCTACGGTTTGGGGGAAGGGCCTATGCGGTGCAAGGTTCACATGGACTCAACGAACAAACCTAGATGCGGATGCGGCTCAGATTCAGGTGAGGCTATGTGGTTCAAAGTCTACACAGATCCATGCGGCCCTGAACACACAGGCTCATGCGGCCCTGAACACACAGACTCATGCGGCTACAAGCAGGTGAGCTTATACGGTTCAAAAGTGAACTACGCTCATGCGGCCCAAACCGAAAATATATATGCAGTTCGGATCGAGTATGACGAGCCCATGCAGCCCCCTGGGCGAAGTGCTTATGCGGTCATATCGACGAACCTTGTACATGCGGCTTGTGCATAAATTATACAGCAGAGCCATGGCAGTTAGGGTTCTAAGGCGACGCCCTTACTAGCAATAGGTGGATGAACGTCGGGATGAACAGAGTGAACAGCGGCCGGCGGAGGAGTGGCCACGTTCGTCGCCACAGTCGTTGCAGAAGCGACCGCCTTGCCCCTTACAGCTTTCGACGCAGCAGCTTTCATAGGAGCCATAGTTGCTTGGGAGAGAAAGGAGTTAGAAAGATCAAAGAGAAAGATCGAAAAGAGCAAAGGGGGTTCCCCAGAACGAAAGTGTTCCTATTTATAGACAAGAAAGGAACGCCTCGATCTGCGTACAATTTGATGACCGACTCTTTGGTCATCGAGGTAAAAACGGCTGAATAATAGCCTGACTCTTGGGATCTTGGCCCATAAGGCGGCTCTTAAAATCTGACAGCAAAGCAAGAGCATTAAATGCGGAAGATTTATAAAAGATTTGCACACGTGGCATAAAGACGTGGCAAAAAGCTCATGCGGCCAGAACAGCCCATGCGGCTCAGAGAGTCATGCGGTTGAGGTAATTTTACGGATGGTCAAATCCATGCGGCTAGGACAGAATACATCCATGCGGCTCTGTCATAATCATGCTTCTTATTCAAAGTATTTTAATTTTGTAAATTGAAAACTTTGAAGGGGGTCTTGTAGAAGCATGAAAAAGAAGAGAAAAATGATCCATGCGGCCAAGGGGCCGCATGCGGCTCAGGAGTCCCATGCGGCTCAAATACATAGGCAGTACGAGCGGACTCCATACGGCCCGCGGAGGGAAGCCACGTGTCTTTCCAGAATAGTTGTACCCAGCGTCAATTAATGCTCTGACGGCTAACAGCTGACAGCCCTGACGTAAAGTAGTCATAATGACTGACACAAAAGTACTATCTTTCTAGGAAACTGGAGAAAATATTCACAGCTTCGAGGTAAGTTTATGCGGCCAGACTAGATGAGTTTATGCGGCCAGTGCAGAGAAACATATGCGGCTCAATCATGAAGGTCCCCCGTGCGGCTTGGCCATGAAGACTCTCATACAGCTCGGCCATAAAGAAACCCATACGGCTCGGTCATGAACAGATTCATGCGGCTCGGTCATGACAACCTTCATACGGTTCGAGTATAGAGACTATTCATGCGGCTCGGTCATGAAATCTTTCATGCGGTTCGGTTATGCCGACCTTCATGCGGCCCAAATATGAACGCTCTTCATGCGGCTCAATAATGATGACAGGACACGTGTCCTAAAGATAATCAAATTTTTGGGTCAGATCTCAATGATTTGGGTCACGTGGCAAGAGAATGAATTAAATTGATTCATTTAGATTTACGGATATCAGCAGATCATCATAATAGGGATTTATTGCAATCAACATTAATTACTGACATGATTCGGCATAATCCTCATTAATGATCCAGATCCTTCATACTCAAGATGGATGGTCCAGATTAATCATTTACCAGGCCGCCGCCACTTTGAGAATGGGCAGTCATTGCAAACCCTAATGATGCTCCCTACTATTATAAATAGCAGGGTGCCATTCCCTTGCAAAAGAGATACACGCATATACAGAGAGACGCTCCTCCAATAATCAGAGAGAAAAATACACAGAGATCAATCCAGAGAGAGAGAAGCCAGAAGAGCAATACGAGGAGAGCAAGAAGAGCATTTCTTCGTCAACCCCAAGCATCTCGTCACAGGAGCCAAGGCTACGTCCGATCGTCCAAGGAGTAAGGCAGAGCTGCCGTCGCTTTCTCGAGCCTCTATCGTCACCCCCCAGAATCAAAAATAAATAATTGTACTTAGATTGCTGTACCTAAATTTTCGTCCCTAGGCTTTCTTTGTACAAGCGAGTTTGTAACGTGAAGTAAAAGTCCAATCCTCCCATAAAACTGTTCTGTTCTTTTATATTTCATGGCAAACAAGCAATGTACGACATCTCCGTCCATACAGTACTTCGAACGGGAACATCTCGATACTAGCTTGGTAGTTGTTGTTGTTGTAGGAGAACTCCACAATGTAAAGGTGGTCTTCCCACGAGCCGCCAAAATCTAGCACACATGTCCGCAGTATATCCTTTAGCGTCTGAATGGTACGCTCTGACTGTCCATCCGTCTGAGGATGATAGGCGGTGTTGTACTTGAGCGTTGTGCCCAAGCTAGTCTACAGGCTCCTCCAGAAGTGGGACGTGAACCTGTTATCGTGGTCTAAAATGACACTCACTGGAACTCCGTGTAGCCTAACTATCTTCTTCACATAAAGCTTCGCCAACTTCTCCGTAGATAACCCCACTTTGAATGGTATAAAGTGGGCCGATTTGGCCAACCGATCAACGATGACCCAAATCGCATCTTTTCCTCCCGATGACCGTGGAAGACCGAAAACAAAATCCATGGTGATATGTTCCCACTTCCACTCGAGAATTGGTAGTGGTTGCAACAACCCTCCTGGTCTCTGCCTCTCGGCTTTGACCTGCTGACATACAAGATATCTAGAAACAAAATTGGCTACCTCTCGTTTCATACCATACCATCACACGTGGTTTCTCAGATCTATGTATATCTTATTGGCTCCTATATAAGGAATACTGGGAACGGTGTGCCTCCAGCATAACTTCTTCTCTAAGCACTCCACTAGGTACACAAAGTCTCGTCCCGTGCCTAAATGAACCATCCTCCGTAATAATGAAGTCGTCTAGCAAACCGGCCCGTGCCTGTGCCATGATGTTCTTCAGCTGTTCGTCCTGGTGCTGTGCCTTCCGAATCCTGTCCATCAGTCCTGACTAAATTTGCATGCCCATTATCTATATCTCGGCCCCTGGAATGATGATTTTGATGCCCAAACTCTCCAAATCCGCTAATAAGTGACGATCTCGAGTCAAGCACATTGTTACGGGATACCTACTCAAAGCATCGGCAACAACGTTGGCTTTTCTCGGTTGGTACTGTAGAGAAATATCTATAGTCACTCATCAGCTCAAGCCATCTACTTTGTCTCATGTTCAACTCCTTTTGTGTGAAGACGTACTTCAAGCTTTTGTGGTCGGTGAAGATTTCTACTCGCATTCCGTACAAATAATGTCTCCATAACTTCAAGGCGAAGATCACGGCCGCCAACTCTAGGTCGTATGTGGGGTAGTTCTTCTCATGCGGCCTCAACTGTCGGGACGCATAGGCTATCACCTTCTTGTTCTGCTCTAGAACACAACCTAGTCCTTTGCCTGAGGCATCACTGTAAATGGTGAAACCTCCCGATCCTGAAGGCAACATCAAAATAGGAGCTGACGTCAGCCTCCTCTTCAACTCATTGAACGCAACCTAGCAGTCCTCTGTCCACAAGAACTCTACATCCTTTCGAGTGAGCCTAGTCATCGGATCTGCAATCCGAACGAAGTCTTGTACGAACTTTCGGTAATATCCTGCCAATCCCAAGAAGCTTCGTATCTCTGCTACCGTAGTCAGAGTAGTCCAAGCTTCCACTGCTACAATCTTCTTTGGATCAACGAATATATCTTCTTCTGTCACCACATGTCCAAGGAACTCTACCTTGTCCAAGAAAAACTCAAATTTTGAGAGTTTTCCATAGACCTGCTCGTTCCTGAGGGTCTCTAGCACGATCCTCATATGCTCCTCGTGTTCCTCCAGTGTTTTCAAAAAAATAAGTATGTCGTCGATAAACACCACTACGAACTTATCAAGGTATGGATGGACCTTGTTCATCAAGTTCATGAAGATCACCTGGGCATTAGTCAACCCGAACGGCATCACCATAAACTCCTATTGCCCGTACTTGGTCCGGAAGGCTGTCTTCGGTATATTCTCTTTTTTCACGTTCAACTGAGGGTAGCCCGATCTCAAATCAATCTTCCAGAATACCCGTACGATGCTTAATTGATCGAAGAGATCGTCAATTCTCGACAATAGGTACTTGTACTTGATGGTGTGATTATTCAAGTCTCGGTAGTCGATGCACAACCGCACCATACCATCCTTCTTTGGTACAAATAGAACGGGAGATCCCCAGGGTGATGAGCTCTCTCTGATGAATCCTTTCTCCAGCAATTCGTTGATCTACTTCTTCAATTCCTCAGCTTATTTGTTGTTGATACGGTCCACCAGTTTTATCGTTGGTTCTGTGCCTGGAACCAAATCAATAGCAACCTCGATGTCCCTATCTGGCGGTAATCCTGGTAAGTCCTCGGGAAAAACATCTAGGACTTTTGCGATGATGGGATGCAGTGTCTCTTTTCCATCGATCATAGCTCCGCAAATAGCCCTGCGCTACTATTCTACTACTATTCTAGTGAATTCGAATGCAGACACCCCCGGAGGACTGAATACAACACATCCTCGGTGGCAGTCTATACTGGCATAATTCTTACTCAACCAATCAATTCCGAGGACGATGTCAAAACTTGGTAGTAGCATTACGAGTAAGTTGGTGCACAACTCTCAACCTTCCAAGGTGATACGATGTCTTATGCATATATTCTTGACTAGGATAGCACCTCCGCCCGTCATAATTTTGCAAATACCCCCTAAGGGTATTCTGCTATGCTTGAATACAAAGCTACTGAAATAAAACTGTAGAATGCACCAGAATCGAACAAGGCTATAGCAGAAAAGGAATCTAGTAGTATAGAACCTGCTATCACATCTAGGGTAGGCTCCGGATCCTTGACGGCCATGGAAAAGTCTCTGCCCTGCTGGGGTGCTCTTCTCGAACCGCTGCTGAGCAAACCGCTGCTGCTGAGTGGGTAGTAGTAGACCTCGTGGCTGTGGAACTGTTGGTCCTCTCGGTGCTAGTGTCGTCTCGTGTTATGTTCGATTAAGGACTAGTACGCAATCTTTCAGCTGGTGCGATGGCGATCCACAATATAAACATGTTCCGAGTCTCTTCCCGCAATCGTCCTAAATGTGTCCGCTCCTCCCGCCGTGAGTGTATTGCGGACCTGCTGTAACTGTCTCTACGGCTTCTGCATTGGGGCTCGAGCTGGAACTCGGTTCTGCTGATAAGCTGGGGTTTTACCAGCAGGCTGGAACTGCTGCTGATGTTGATGCTGAAAGACCTTCGGCTAGAATTGGGGAAGCTTCGTCGAGGCTGATTGGTTGTTGCTTCCTCCGAAAGTATCTCGACTCCTCTTCGGTCTGTAATTCAGCTCTTCTTCTACTGCTTGGGCGACCTCCAGAACCTCCTCGTAAGTAGTGGATCGGTTGGTAGCGATGGCTAAGCGAATCTTGTGAGATAGTCCTTTCCTGAATCTTCTTGCCTTGCTCTTTAGGGTGTTGACCAAATTCTCCGTGAATCGGCTGAGGCGAGAAAACTTTACAGTATACTCGTCGACGGTAAAATTTCCTTGCTCCAAGTGCTTGAACTGACTCACTAATGCCTCTCGAGCTACCTTGGGATAGAATTTCTTCTTAAATAGCCGCTGGAATTCTTCCCAAGTCACGTCTGGAGCAGAAAATTAGGGATCGCCTTGGTAGCACGTCTGTACGATATCGAAAAGCTACCTACTAGCTGACTCAATCTTCAGATCTTCTGGAACTCGGGCCATCTTCAGGTATTGCTCCACGTTCTACATCCACTCGTCAGTGTAGAAAATTCCTTCTGTCCCATGAAATTCCCTGGGCCTGAGGTCCATGAAGTTTTCGGAGGTTCTGGAGTGCTGCAGAGGAGCATCTCTAATCTGAAGAGCCTCTCTCAAAGTTTTACGGAATATGTTAGCTTGCTGCTGGAAGATTCCCAGGAGTGTGATATTGTCCAGTGCCGGTGGCAGCGGCAGAACAGATGTCGGGTACATCACTAGCACTGGATGCATGGTAGGTGGAGGATACATAACTGGTGCATGCTGCATCATAGGTGTTGGATACATAGCTGGTGCCGGATACATCGTAGGTGGCGGGTATACTGCTGGTGCCAGGTGCATGGTAGGTGGTGGATATACAGCTGGTGTCGGATGCATGGTAGATGGAACAGGTGCTGGTACTGGATTCTGCGGAGGAAACTGCGGACGTGGTAGAATGTCATCCTTGTGGAACCTCGAGTACTGCGACTAAGTCAGGTCGCCCTGGTGAGTAAGTTGGCCTCCTTGCGTTGATGGGGTCTCGTAGGTGAAAAGTCCGCTAACAATCGGTGGAGTGTTCAGTGCAGCGTTGTTCCTGTCTTGCGAATCCATTGGCTGAAAGTAAGGAAAATCATTAGACGGTAGGAAGATTCAAACAGGATGCATAAAGAGTACTTGAAGTCGAGTATAGGAGTCAATAACATTGTTTCAACATATGGAGGAAGGTCCTTAGATTCCTAATTCCTATTCCTAGTTACAGGCCCGCAGTAATACGACTAACTTAAGTACTACAACGGTTTTGCTGTCTTTGCAAAAACGGACCAGCATGGGCCACCATAAAAATATGTCACGACCCACACCCAATAATTGGGGAGCGATCGTGTGCACGTTTAGCCTACGCCACAGAGGCTGCGGTAGAACGTTGTAGCAATATGATGAACAACCACAAAAAAATAGTATATACTCCCATTTGGGAGACAACAACACAATATCACAACTCAATTGGATGGAAAATAGAGAAAATATATATAACTAATCTCAAAATGAATGTATGAAATCCACAGGTAAAATAAACTTCCAACTACAAATCTCAAAAATCAAATATCAATCTCCACTACAATGTCCCAAAATATCAAAAAGCATCTAAGCGAGAGAAATGAGGTCAGCTGCTGCAAACTCCTCCTGAAAAGTATAATCTGCCTCAGCGCATCTCCCAAATAAGGGCCATACTGCTCGGGTCATAAATCTTTATCACAATTACCTAAAATTTTGGGTTACCCAGTCCGGATGGAACGAGTACAATTCACTGCATACAGTAACAATATATGAAAATGACTGTAAAATAGAGGTTAACCATTATTTATATGTTTTAATAAAACAGGAAAAAGGCATAAGAAAACGGTAGAAAATCAACAGTAAGAGATTAAACGCAAGAATACCTTCCAAATATTTGAAGTACCTTTGACATGTGATCGGTCTGGGACACTAGATCGCGAGGTCTATGATGTCTACTTGCATGAAAATAAATAATGTCTCCGAGGTCTACTTGCAGAAAATAAACAATGTCTACGAGGTCTAATTGCAGAAAATAAATAATGTCTACGAGATCTATAATATCTAAGGTCAGATCACACATCCTTGGTACTTTCATTCCCGACTCAACAGAATCTGACAGCACATAAAAAGGAGACAAAAACCAATAAAGAATGGCTAACAGTAAAATATAGTAATCATCAATATCGAAAACAAATAACAAACTGTTCTCGCCTAGTGTCCCGAGCTGCTGGTACTGTTCAGAATCCAAATCGATGCCCAAGTAACCTATTTAAGGAGTTATACTACTAAAGAATGAAAACAGATCAAGGCTACTCTATACTTAGCTTTGGGTTTTGAAATTTATTCTAACTAAGTTGTTTTACTATTTGTATATCACAATTACCCACTTTGTTTGATAGACTGACCCTATACATTCACCTGCCCACATGCCTCTCTAACTCTTACACTCAGTACACTGGCTACGACATTTAGATACAGTGCCTTGGGTTAAACCCTTTTTAATCTCCTTTCCCTGATACCCCTTGAAACCATAAGTCTATGTTAACTCAATCCCTGTACACGACCCATATGGATTCAGTTACCACTAATATATCTCAAGGCAAATGCAAGGATAGGATAACTAATCAAGTCTGATGCCTTCCTCTACAATAGGAAGTTGGAAAAATAATGATTCACAAAAATGGTAAAAGGTTTCACGATGCTGTCAATAATCTTGAGAATATCTCTTTTTACCCACACAAATGTTTTACATCAAGAGTACAAACGACTGGTACTTATCGACTAACGTCGAGTACCACTTGATTCCAAAAATAAATAACCCTTGTTAAGGATATGACCCGACTAATCTCAGACTCAAAATGTAACTAATATTATTAACTGCTACAATGGATATGCATGGTGCTTCTATTAGGAAAAAGGATTGTTAATCGAAGACAGCAAAGCAAGTTAATGCGTCAAGATGTAGATGACAACCTCTTGGCTCTAGACTGGATAATGTGGGTTGCTGCACTAGATTGAGGTTCATCCGGTTATGGACATACCATAGCATATGAAGTTAATGGCTTACTTGTTACAAAATTAAGGCCTACTCGAGCGTCAGGTTGCTGCTAAGTATCAACATGATACTGAGATGAGATTGGTACTAACATTTATTGGGTACTTGGGGTTTGCTCTGGTTATACATGTATCAATTTGATACTGCAACTCCGATAATAAAAATCAGATATCTGAGTCTACTGTGGGGATCCATGTTAATCTGTAACATGAGGAGGTTCGGGACACATTAATATTGATACCAAAATGCTACAGGTGTCAGGTATGACTATCAAGTATCGATTTATCATACGGTAAGAACGGGTACAAGAATTTTTCTCAGGTTATTCATGGTACAAAGGTGTACTCAAATATCGAATAACCATCTGGTCCTCGATATCCTATTATCCTCTGATATTTGAGGTGGATTTGAATTCCTCTGATACTAGGTTATCTCGAACAAGTGAAACCTTTTACCGTATTGGGTAGCTACTGATACTTGTCGAGTATCAACTGATACTCCTCGAGTATCATCTGCTATTTTAGTAGAGTATGATATCAAATACGATACCAAGATGGCAACCATCTGTTACTGAGATTGGTTTGATTGAACAAAGAATAAACTCACATATGCATCTCTTTCAGAACATAGTTGGAACTCGTCCCCATTGACAGTATCAGTTTATCCTCCCTCGTATTTGTGTACCCTTGAACTAGTACAAGAAGTTGTCCATTTGCAATGGTTTAAACATGATTTTTTCTAATCAATCTATACATGGAATACACCTCTAGTTCCTTCCCAACTTTGGATCATAAACTTAGGTTGTGCCCTAACTGTAGTGCAACCGATTCAAGTCATAAATTAGGAGAAATATGATTTCCTCGACTCTATAGGTTACTGCTCTGCCCTCTACCTTGTTATTCCTAGTATCCAACACAGATATCCATGTTTACTAGCAAAACTCAACCAGGTGGTGCCATATTAATAGGGAAAGGGTCAGGACCTTACTTGCGAGAGGAGCTTCTCGTATGTTGAAGATGAACATTAGACTCGAGATGAGAATCCCCAGTGCTCACAAGAGTAGTAGTTCTCTTTAGGGTTCTTAGAAAGATTAGAAATTAAAGTCCTCTCTTTATATATCTAAAGCCAAGATATGAACGATGAGGGAATCTAGATAGAGGGAAATCAGATTTATGATCTGAGTTGGCGTGATCTTAATCAATTCAAACAAGATGTTTGAATTAGGCTCGGTTTAGAGATTATACCCATATACTTGAATGCAGTTGGGATTTAAATCCAAACATTAATCACTTAAGTCCCTGACATTTAATGCCTATACAAAATCACTCCTCTTGAGGTTATATGTAATAGACTTCAACATTGAATCAACAATTCTGAATGTCGAAAAATAATTGGGAAAATTTGGTCAAGGGGTTTACATCCGTGCATAACCTTGCTCCCAAATAAATGACTCAAACATTTTGTACTACTGTCTCGAAGCCTGCTTCAGAACGTACAGACTCTTCCTTAACCAACAGACTAAGTCTGACATATGCTTCTTATAAATCTGTCATGACCCGCACCCATTTTTTAAAATGGATTCGAGACGTGTCCAAGCCAGCCTACGCCGCAGTGTCGGCGGTAGAACACTGTCACGGCCATGGAGATCAAAATCATAAATAATGCTCATTCACAACATTAAATTAATTTACAATGATCACAAGTTTTACATTTACAGAAAATATAAACTTGTACAAATATTTAAATGACTACAACTCAACTATCTAGCTAGTCTCTAGGCTTTTGTCTGTAAGTACCCCCGTATCTCCCATGCTAAGTGAATCCACGGCTAACCTGAAAATATTGGATTCCAGACAGGAATGAAACGAGTACAATTCACTGAATGCAATTTCAATATATGAAAATGACTATACTACAGAGGTTAGCCTTTCGACATATGATTCATAAAATAAATAAAGAAAGACAGAATAAAACTAAATACCAAGAATAGAAAATGAGATACAATAAAATACTCACCAACTGACCGACTGATGTACCTTTGATATATGATCGGTCTCGAGACAATTATGTGACACGGTCTACATGGTCTAAAGTTACACGGCCTATATTTACACGGTCTACAGTTACACGGTCTACACAAAATATTGCAATAAAAAAACACTGTCTACAAAAATAATAATCACGATCTACACTGTATGATGTTACACAGTCTATATTGTATAAAGCAATAATGAAATACTGTCTACACTGTATAAAGCAAGAATAAATCATGGTCTACACGGTCTAATGCAAGAATAAATCACGGTCTACACGGTCTAAGGTCAGATCACACATCGTTGGTACTTCACCTCCCGATACAACAAGGAACAAAATCAACATAAAACTGAATCACATATCTATCGACTAAGAACTGATGTATAGTAAAGATCAATTCTGAAAACAAACAATAAACTGTACTCGCATGTGGTCTTTTGCTGGTGAAACCGATAATCCAAACCACTCGGTGTGCCACAATAGTCAAAACTCGTATAATAGTCCCCAAAAGCTGAAATAAACATTACCAATATTCTCAGAATAGTCAAATTAGCTAGGATTGCCTGTCCTTAAGTCCAATTCTGGATACAGGAACAAAACGGTAATTTTGAGCCAAAACAGTGTCCGCCATTGGACTCGTTTTGCACCGAAAAGTGTGCCAGAGTCAACGGTATCTAAAGTTGTCAAACTATATGTCTACGGATCCAGTTTTTTGATACGAACCCAACCATATGTCCAGAGTTGGTTTCCGGAGGGCCGTGCACAAAATTACCCGTCGAGTCGGACCGTGGGGCCCACAAAATGGAGATCCAATCAACTGTCTCAGAATCGGACCAAACTTGGCATACAGGACCTAAAAAATAATACGGTCCTGTTGGCGCAAGTTTCGTCTCGATCTGATGAACGTGCACAAAGTAATTGGAAAACTTGCACAAAGGTCGATACGGTAAATTTCGACGGATACGCATCAAATTCGTCGCGCACACGCGAACAATTTGAATTCCGTCAAAGCCCACACATCCACGAAGCCGTTACGCACCATTCGATGCTCTCATTTTGTGACCACGTAGCCCGGATTGGCGGGACGGATGGATTTTTAAGGTTTAGAAATAAGTTTTTCACATATTTGGGAGATGGATAATTTCGCAGATAAACTATGAAATAACAAACTACAAAAAGGGTTCTGGACTCCCATGTGTTGTTAACAAATGTCTTCAAATCATGCATGGTTTGGAAGATAACCAGGCGCAAAGTAGGCTAATCTGACTATTTTCAGTCCTGTTTTTGAACAAGAATTTCGGCAACTTTGGGCTCGATTTTCGTCGCGTGCAGTGCAAAGTGAAACGAGGTAATTGAATCAAAACGAAGGTGATTAGGTTAGGTGCATACCAGAGAAAACGGCTAGTCGATAGATCGATCGTGCGCGACGAATTCGCTCAACGAAATCGGCCCGCGGCTGTGCTGTTGCTGTTACAATATGCGCGCACTTGTGTCGTACGGCCGGCGGTCCTGGCCGGCCGACGATGGCCCGCGGCGGCTCGCGCACATGCGTGGAAGGTGCGCCCAGGTGTTCAGGGTCGGTGGCTAGGGTTTCGGTTTGTCGCGGCTTTGATCTCGATCCCTCTATCCAGCCTATATATACTTATATATATGCGGTTTACGCAATTCGCGGGTTTGGGTGCTGGGAGCTCCTGCGCGGGTTTGGGGGTAGCTTAGATTTGGTTTTTTTCCTTTTAGCCATTTTCTCTTTTCCTATTGCTTTCTTTTATTTCTTTTTCTCTTTTTTTATCAATAACCATACATATATATGTATATATTTATATATGTATTTCTATATATTCATATATATACACCAAAAATATCCATAAAATCCAAATAAACTCATTATTATTCATTCCTAGTGTAGGCCCCATATATATATATATATATATATATATATATATATATATATATATATATATATATATATATAAATATATATATATGACTATATAATAATATTTAATTGAAAAAAATTAATATAACCAATAATGATAAAATAATATTATATAATATTAACCTCAATAAAATAATAATAGTAATAATAACAAATTCAATAACTCAATAATGGTGTATATGCCATTGCGTACAGTCTAATAATCCTCAGAATATACAAGGACCTATTTTATGCAAATATCCTTGAATATCAACCAATAATGATATTATAATATTTAACTTACGAATACTTAGAAAGTATTCATTAAATCATTAAAACGGAATACCATCCACTCATCAAAATACATCAACATGCATGTCATCGGACGTCCCGTATGACTATATGGGCTTGGGCTTGTCTTGAGTCCAATCTGGACTAATTCGGTACAACCCAGTTCCCTAAAGCTCAATAATATAAATAATAAATAAGTCTTCGGTAAGGGTTAAGTCACCACTTGGCCTAGTTTTTCTAGTTAGGACGTCACTATGGCTCGGCCTTCCCTACCAGGGTTAATATACTAGTCAAAGCACGCCTTTGTACTATCCGTGCCACGATTTCTAGTTACCTTGTACCCCAAAACTTTACTATGGCTAAGTCATCTATCGTAATAATTAATTAAATAATTATCTATAAATCTAACAATCATCATTCCAATAAAATAAATAATAATAGAAAAAATTCCAATTTTTCTGGGAAGGGCAGCTACAAATCTATCCACCTTAAAATAATTTCATCCTCGAAATTTAAGGGAAGAGTCCATCAGCTATGATAGAAGACAGTTTCCACTAGCTATCATCTATTCTCATGGTCTTTACTTACTACAAATCCTTGAGAGTTTCTACCCACCTTTGGTCACACTACTCCTTCAAATCTTATGTCGCTAAAATTTTACAATCTTCCAACTAATTGCTAAAATTGCTACCAATAGATTCCTACTACTTATGGCCACTATATTCCTCTCCTATTTATCGAACAACCCGAAATCTAACAAGCAATAAATTTATACAAGTAGCTAAAAATTATTAATAAATTCTAATAAGCGTGACCATTCGTCGCTCTGAAATAGGAAGGACGGAAAGATAAGGAAGAATAATCGAGAGCAACTACAAAGTTTCAAGAGCAGTAGAGAGTATCCAACGATACAGCTAAAAAGGGTGTTTACGAACCACTGACTTATTTGCTAGATTGGGCTACTCTAGTTCAGTCACTTGCTACGTCGATGAACCCTTCGTTACTTAGAGTGTCCTGCAATCCATGCAATACAGAAGTTCTATTCTCGAAATTCTTAACAGGTTCCGTAATAGAACAGAATTTAGGAAATCAAGATTGTGATCTTTTTTGTGGTTATTTAAACACACAAGCAAGGAATATAAATGCAATACAAAATCGTATTGCGACTTCCAGGTAGATGGGACAATGATTACGGATGACCCTGTATTCTAAGAGGTGGAGACTACATAATAGGTATAGAGACCTAATTCAAGTAGTCCGGTTTTAAAGTCCAAATATGGTGGTATGCATGGATAGGTTTACTGGGTCTTAATGGGTTCCCTAATTAGGCATCAATTGTCATGACCCACACCCTAGAGTTAGGGCACGAGAACGTAACAACACCCAGCCTACGCCGTAGTGTCGGCAGTAGAACGCTGTCCTAGGTCTCAATGCATCTAACAGTATAAGACTAAACAGTTTATTCTCCCCGAAAGGGGGTGACATAGCAGAATGTAAACTCAATCACATCTAAGGTAGAGCATAAAGAAAGATAGATAAAACATGAAATCGAAAAGAGATACAACCGATAGAAGTCTAAGTGTCTAAGATACAAACTCAGAATACATCTCAAAACTCAAATACAGTAATCCATAAATACAACTCAAGATAACTGAGAATAAACTATAAGCAAAAACCCTAGCTATTTATGCAACCTCTACTGTCTCCTCTAGGCTAGCAGGCAACCTCCAGGCTATCTGTAAAATTTATCAACGGGTCCAGTCAGGACTGGAGCGAGCACAGTACATCTCAACAGATCATAGCAGGTTAGAAAATATAATCATGCAGTAAAGTAAGATACAGGATCTGAAGGAAATACAGTATGTAAACAGAGAAAGAGAACTGTAATAGAAATATCTACTATAAGTAGAGAGCTAACAGTGGCTAGTGAGTCAGAGTATAATATAAACATGTGAATGGCATAGGAGATTCTGGGAACTATACTATCGAGTGATTCTGGGAACTGCACTACTTGGATATTATTCACATGTTTACTTCTACTCCTCCGTACCCCCAATCAATATACAAGGATCCAACCAGGTTATGTTATGATTCCATGCAAAGGTCCACAAGGGGTGATACATGGATAGCCCATAAATGGGTGATTCTGGGAATGTCCACAATGGGGTGATTCTAGGAATACCCATAAATAGGTGATTCTAGGAAGACTCTGTGATCATGAGAGTACATGTCACAAGTGATCGAAGAACCGTGAAGCATAGTGATACACCATGTAAGTGAAACGTACAGAACATGTAGTATACGATGCTCCCTGAGGGAATAACATCTCAAGAAATGATCCATATAGTACCAATCTGTGTTACCAACGTGACAGTATCAAGTATAGTAATCTAAAGCAATAGTAATCTAAAGCAGGAAAATAATTCTAACAGGATATAAAATGATCAGAGAATGTACTCGCCTGATAACTGAATGTCCAAGGTAAAGATACTGTCCGAGTAGAGGTGTCTGGCTCCTAATTAGAACAGCACAAGTCACAACATATCCAGAAGGGTAATATGAAGCACTACAATGCATTCTATATAAATCTAGGTCAAACTAGACCAAAGTCAACCCTTGGTCAACTCTGGTCAACTGTACTAGTCAAACTAGCTCAAACTAGGTCATGTCCTAACCCAGCAAGTCTTACTAGGCCTAACCAAGACTATCCTAGCAAGCACACATCAATACAAGGCTATACAAGCCAACATACACCCAACTCTATATAGCATGCAATTATTCAATACTCAAATAGGCAAGAATTCACATTGGATATACACTAGGTAATCTATTACTTTAAGCTATATATGTCTACACATATATACACATGCATATATTGGTATTCAATATTAGGTCTATAATCATGGCATTTCAAATGGTTATATAAACTTATATATTACAACACAATATGCTAACATATATATAATATACATACATAGCTAAGTTAACTATATTCATAAATACTTATTTAAGAGGCTATGTGTGTGTATGTGAACATGGCAAAGGGGCAAGTGAGGGTTAAATGGGCATACATAGAGTATATATATCAAAGAGTGTCAAAGTATAAGTGAACAAAGTGTCAAGTGTGATAGTGTCAACATAGTGTAAGGGGGTACATGAGGTAATATAGGATTTGTGTTAACATAGAACATTACATCTCATTAACTTGTATATTACATATATTACATCTATTATTACATTACATTCATGCTTGCATTCATTCATCATTCATTTATTCTCTTGTACTACTATATGCACCATACATTACATACTATGGAACCTACATATTCATTACAAGCCATACTTATACATGCTTACATTAGATAGGATACTTATACCTCATACATCATTTATTAACTATTTATACATGCTTGCATTCTCTATTTAATTACATAATGTATATACATTAACATGGGTTAAAATCAAATAGAACATTATATTACACACAAGGGTGCACAAAATGCTTATGCCGAATAATAACTCCTACTAATAATCAATACTATACCATCTCAGCATGAAATAAAATCTAGGATTAAAGTATGTTATAGATCTATGTTTTAGCTTTTTGAAACTTCAAACGGATCGCGTTTTCGTTTTCGGAAACTCCCGGAATCGCGAAAACACCGAGAACGCGTTTGTCTTTCGTACAGCTGACACTCAAATAATTCTCCAGAAAGTTACAGAAAGAATTAGGCCTATTAATACATGTTTTTGGAAATCTAACTTCAATACGCTTCTTTTAAAAAAATGGGAGATTAAACCGAGCTTTGAGCTAGAAGTTATGACATTTCTAAGTTAGGGCTGAAATTAAAAACGTGGATAAAAATCATGACGGATTTAGATAGTTTGAGCCAAAAGAATACACAATATATATCCTAATTATCCACAACAATAATGACAATAATAATATGAGGAACCACACTCACAAACTTGATTATATAATCATCATGAACCATTTATTACATATATAAATATAGATACACTCTCATTACAATATATATATATATATATATATTAAAAATATATATATATATATATATATATAGATATATATATATATATATATATATATATATAAAAATAAAAAAAATAAAAAAAAAATATATATATATATATACACATACACAAATCTATATATGTAACATGAACACATCTATAAGAGATACATGAATGAAATGTAAAGTACTCAAGAACACATCCCTACATATTCAAATCTGAGATTTAATATGAATTAATTCATTTAATCAATATTTTAAATATAAAGTGTGTCCAAGTTTGGGGGTTTTTCCCATGAACACAAGACACAACAATAATACAATAGAAATCCCTAAAGGACACATAATGGACACAATAGGACACAAAATAGGGACACAACAATAGGGGTCATTCCTATGGTTAAAACTTTCCTAAATGCAAAATAGAAAAATAAAAGAGAAGGAAATATTACCTAAAGGAGAGAAAATCCAAGGAGAAAGGCTTCTTTCTTGGGAGAGCTTGAGAGCACTTGGGGAAGAAGACTTCTCAAAGAAAGGAAATGAGATGGGAGTCCTATTAGGGCCGGCCACAATGGTTATCCCTTCCCTCATTGAATATTACAAGTTTGTCCCTCCCTTAGTTACAAGTGTTTAAAACAATTTTGGTTAGGGTTTGGAGGTAAAAGGGTCAAAATAAAAACTCTAAATGGTTAACCTAATAATTAGGATTATGACTAATTTTTCTAACATGACTAATTAAAATGTGGGCCATGGCTAACTAATGCATGGGTCCAACTAGAGTCTAAGTTACCCCGGGTCCCCGTTACAAGTCGGATTGAGATAAAATTCGAACCCGACTCAAATAATCCCAAAACAATATCATAAATAATAATATAATATCAAAATAATTCAAATAGGTCAAATGCAAAATATCCTTAGGCCAGAAATGACATTAAAATATCATAATCACGTGGTTAGGCTCTAGGTCAAACAGTCTCTAGGGTTTCACTAACAAAACGTCAAAACCACAAGTCATTGATTTAATTAATTTTAAAATGATTTAAAATCACCAAAAATCATATCATGAATTAAATATCATTATTAAAGTAATTATAAACACAAAATTTCAAAATTACCCTTATTTGGAAAACTGGGTGCTACAACTCTACCCACCTTAGAAAAATTTTGTCCTCGAAATTTAAGATCAATAGTACTCCTTCTAGAGCCTCTAACCTACCCAATATCTAAGGTAACACTTCCTAACACTGGAATAATAAACGGACATCTAAATAGTATCAATCTAGGAATACCTCCAACACTGCTCTGCTGTACGGCGGTAATGGAACTTCAATAAAATATGGACTGGAACCTATATCCAAGGGACTGGACCTATTTTAAAGTGGTCTTAACTAAGGATGAAAAGGAACTGATCATAGGCTATAGGTATGCTCAAACTATTATCTTCCTATTAACCATCTATTAATACATTCTATTACCATAGGAACGATGCATTACTAAGACATATAGGCCCCTATCTCTCATAACACATTTATACTCACCAAAAGACTAGTACATCCTATCAAGGCTGATACTATAATCTCTCATAAATATCATAAGCTACATGTTTATAGACACACATCCCCACATCAAGGACTAACCTATATATATTTACAACTGATACTAATGGGGTGACGTCCCTATTTTCCAACAATCAAGGTCTAAAAAAATTTATCTAAATCATGCAATTTGAAGGAATAGTATACATGGTCAGGGCATACCGTAGCTGTTGGAAGTCTCACCTAGGTACACTAATCATTCTAGGTCAAAACAGTACTATGGTATCAACACACAAACAGTCTAGGGTGTCCTAATTGGGAAGGTAAGGGAACAACAATCATCAAGGTTGTAGGGTTGTCTACCATCCTATATAAAAATTGGTCATTAACAAGCAACTAAGAAATTATTAAAAGGTTACTATTCCATGAAATGGCAAAAATTAAAAATTTAGGCACAATAAATCACAAATAGATTTTTGTTTTGACACGATCTAAGTTGATCAATTTCGAAATAAAACGAGATTTGGGCAAGAAGGAAAATCAATGAAATCAAAGTATGAGCACGAGCATCCAATGATGGAGGTTCAGGTCATGATTAAATTTAATTCGACTGAGTACGAATACGAGGTTCATAGGCGATAAAAAGATTTCAAGGAGAATTATCAAGGCTGTCGCGAATGAGACTCTAGGGTCAAGTTTAACTATGTCTCCATTCTCGTAGATTGATACATAAAAAAGCGAACCAAAGTGCAATAGGTTGATCAGACCATCATGTACCGGTTCTGATTAGACAATATGTTAGTGGGTGGCCACCCAATAAAATATGTCATGACCAAGCTCGAAAATAGATAAGCTTGCAAAACTAAGGCTAATTTAGCAGCACAAGATATAAGGGTGGTAATGATGAAAGGAATTACATAGTCCAAGATTCTTAACCAACGGGTCAAGTAATCAGATAAGGTACAAGGTTAAGCATCTAAGGAAACAAGCAGAACACCATCACATGTCGGGTCAAAAGAATTGAGTCAAGGCTGGATTTCTAATTGAAATAAGAAGAAATTTAGTATAATGGTAGAGGTTATAGTTTAGCCAGTTGACCAGAAAATCATATCAAGAAAATAGAGTACAAGAAGACGGGTTTTAGTGGGACATGATATACCTTCACGAAGGTAAGCTCGTCTAGGTCTTGCATATAAGATTTGTTGGAGGGTAACAGCTAGTATTACATTCCAAATATCAAAGTCACGATAAGGAACGTCAAGGATCTCAATTAGAAAGTAGGAGTTCAAGAGGTGGTAATTAATGCACAAAAATAATGAAGATCGAGTTAGTCATCTGCTTCTGATACTCTTAAGTTCATCTGGTCATAACTTGCCAATCATATCTTTACCTCACCAGTCTCCATATAAAAATTTAACCTTTACTTAAACCCTTACCATGACTACCGTAGGCAATTCCCAATTTCCAAACATCACCCTTGAAGTACAGCCCTCACATTTAGGAATCAACATTAACCATTTATTTAAATTTCCAAGTTCTTTCACATTGTCTTAAATTTGACCCAAAATCTCTAAATCCCGTTTATGAATTCTTTGAACTTGTTCAAATTGTTCTTCTCGTATTATTTAATTTAAATCTCTAGGCCTTACAAAACTTATCTTCCATCATAAAATCAACTTCCGTATTTTCTTCGACATACACCCTTGAATATTATTCTCCTAAAAATATTTCACAACAATCTCTAAACTTCCATAACTTTGTGTTCTCTCTATCCCTAGTCATTTCCTCGCAACATCTTGTTTAATATCCTTATTAAACACAATTAACTTCTCTTTTCCATTACTAACCTTCTACATAGCCTCAGAGTAAAAAAATTTCCCAGAATCAATAACCAAGATTTTCTAAGTTCTCAAAACTAGGTTGACCTCTGATATCCTCATTAGTTTTGAATACACCTATAAACTATCTTATAACCCCAAAATTTCTCTAAATGTAAGTGTTTCCAGATTGGCAGTATACATCTCTTTATTCTATTCGAGACCTTTACCACATTTCTATCTCAAGTTTCCATATGGAACACTCCACATTTGATTTCCTTTAGATCATCATAAAATAACCAGTTACGTCTTCTCTGAGCTACATAGTTTACGTCACTTCCTTAGCCTTTCCCATGCAAAAGATACGAAGATTCAAGGATTTCGAAGTACATCTGGTAGGGACGACAAGATATGGGTAATTAATGTAATGAGACAGAGTTTAAGATAAGAGGTAAATAAGAATGCAAGGGAATAATGGCGAGAAAGAATAATGAAGATATGTTTCTTCTCATCGGTTCAAACGAGAGGAACCCATCAAGCTTAAATTCAATAGCAAGGAATGAGGGTGAATCCAAACAAGAGGAAAAAAAATTCCAATTGAAGTTCAAAATGAGTTTCTCAGGGGTCGTCCCAGAAATCTCTCAAAGAATCCTAAGTATGATTGAGTACCTTGGATTTGAAAATATTAATCTAAATAAAAAATTAAATCAACAACTACAAAATTTTATCAAAATCATCAACTAATACCAGGATTCAAAGTTCTACAATGAATCCACAAAATCAAATTCAAATCAAGGAAAAAGGTGAATCAAAACAAGGAAAAGGAGTTTGAATCAGAATTCAAAATGAGATTCTCAAGGGTCATCCCAGGAATCTCTCAAGAAATCCTAACAGTGATTGAGTATCCTCTCATCCTAACATCTTAATTTATATATCCTATAGCAGGCTCGTAGTAGTACAACTAAGTCATTGCGCTAATACGAAATTGCACTAATACGAATCTCGACCTACATGGGCCACCACTAAAAATGTGTCATGACCCGCACCCTAGAGTTAGGGCACGAGAACGTAACAACGCCCAGCCTACGCCGCAGTGTCGGCAGTAGAACGCTGTCCTAGGTCTCAATGCATCTAACAGTATAAGACTAAACAGTTTATTCTTCCCGAATGGGGGTGACATAGCAGAATGTAAACTCAATCCCATCGAAGGTAGAGCATAAAGGAAGATAGATAAAACATGAAATCGAAAAGAGATACAACCGATAGAAGTCTAAGTGTCTAAGATACAAACTCAGAATACATCTCATACAGTAATCCATAAATACAACTCAAGATAACTGAAAATAAACTATAAGAAAAAACCCTAGCTATCTATGGAACCTCTACTGTCTCCTCTAGGCTAGCAGGCAACCTCTAGGCTATCTGTAAAATTTATCAACGGGTCCAGTCAGGACTGGAGCGAGCACAGTACATCTCAACAGATCATAGCAGGTTAGAAAATATAATCATGCAGTAAAGTAAGATACAGGATCTGAAGGAAATACAGTATGTAAACAGAGAAAGAGAACTGTAATAGAAATATCAACTATAAGTAGAGAGCTAACAGTGGCTAGTGAGTCAGAGTACAATATAAATATGTGAATGACATAGGAGATTCTGGGAACTATACTATCGAGTGATTCTGGGAACTGCACTACTTGGATATTATTCACATGTTTACTTCTACTCCCCTGTACCCCCAATCAATACACAAGGATCCAACCAGGTTATGTTATGATTCCATGCAAAGGCCCACAAGGGGTAATATATGGATAGCCCATAAATGGATGATTCTGGGAATGCCCACAATGGGGTGATTCTGGGAAAATGGGTGATTCTGGGAAGACTCTGTGATCGTGAGAGTACATGTCACAAGTGATCGAAGAACCGTGAAGCATAGTGATACACCATGTAAGTGAAATGCACAGAATATGTAGTATACGATACTCCCTGAGGGGATAACATCTCAAAAAAGGATCCATATAGTACTAATCCGTGTTACCAACGTGACAGCATCAAGTATAGTAATCTAAAGCAGGAAAATAATTCTAACAAGATATGAAATGATCAAAGAATGTACTCGCCTGATAACTGAATATCCAAGGTAAAGATACTGTCCGAGGAGAGGTGTCTGGCTCCTAATTAGAACAGCACAAGTCACAACATGTCCAGAAGTGTAATATAAAGCACTACAATGCATTATACATGAATCTAGGTCAAACTAGGCCAAAGTCAACCCTTGGTCAACTCTGGTCAACTGTACTAGTCAAACTAGGTCAAACTATGTCATGTCCTAATCCAGCAAGTCTTACTAGGCCTAACCAAGACTATCCTAGCAAGCACACATCAATACAAGGCTATACAAGCCAACATACACCCAACTCTATATAGCATGCAATTATTCAATACTCAAATAGGCAAGAATTCACATTGGATATACACAAGGTAATCTATTACTTTAAGCTATATATGTCTACACATATATACACATGCATATATTGGTATTCAATATTAGGTCTATAATCATGGCATTTCAAATGGTTATATAAACTTATATATTACAACACAATATGCTAACATATATATAATATACATACATAGCTAAGTTAACTATATTCATAAATACTTATTTAAGAGGCTATGTGTGTGTATGTGAACGTGGCAAAGGGGCAAGTGTGGGTTAAATTGGCATACATAGTGTATACATATCAAAGTATGTCAAAGTGTAAGTGAACAAAGTGTCAAGTGTGATAGTATCAACATAGTGTAAGAGGGTGCATAAGGTAATATAGGATTTGTGTTAACATAGAACATTACATCTCATTAACTTGTATATTACATACATTACATCTATTATTACATTACATTCATGCTTGCATTCATTCATCATTTATTTATTCTCTTGCACTACTATATGCACCATACATTACATACTATGGAACCTACATATTCATTACAAGCCATACTTATACATGCTTACATTAGATATGATACTTACACCTCATGCATCATTTATTTAACCATTTACTCATGCTTGCATTCTCTATTTAATTACATAATGTATATACATTAACATGGGTTAAAATCAAATAGAACATTATATTACACACAAGGGTGCACAAAATGTATATGTCGAATAGTAACTCCTACTAATAATCAATATTGTACCATTTCAGCATGAATTAAAATCTAGGATTAAATTATGTTATAGATCTATGCTTTAGCTTTCCAAAACTTCAAACGGATCGCGTTTTTGTTTCCGAAAACTCCCGGAATCGCGAAACACCGAGAACGCGTTTGTCTTTCGTACAGCTGACACTCAAATAATTCTCCAGAAAGTTACAGAAAGAATTAGGCCTATTAATACATGTTTTTGGAAATCTAACTTCAATACGCTTCTTTTAAAAAAAACGAAAGATTAAACCGAGATTTGAGCAAGAAGTTATGACATTTCTAAGTTAGGGCTGAAATTAAAAATGTAGATAAAAATTATGATGGATTTAGATAGTTTGAGCCAAAAGAATACACAATATATATCCTAATTATCCACAACAATAATGACAATAATAATATGAGGAACCACACTCACAAACTTGATTATATAATCATCATGAACCATTTATTACATATATAAATATAGATACACTCTCATTACACTCTCATTACAATATATTCTCATTACAATATATATATATATATATATATATATATATATATATATATATATATATATATATATATATATATATATATATATATATATATATATATATATATATATATATATATATATATATATATACATACACAAATCTATATATATATATATATACATACACAAATCTATATATATATATATATATATATATATATATATATATATATATATATACATACACAAATCTATATATGTAACATGAACACATCTATAAGAGATACATGAATGAAATGTAAAGTACTCAAGAACACATCTCTACATATTCAAATCTGAGATTTAATATGAATTAATTCATTTAATCAATATTTTAAATATAAAGTGTGTCCAAGTTTGGGGGTTTTCCCTATTAACACAAGACACAACAATAATACAATAGAAATCCCTAAAGGACACATAATGGACACAAGAGGACACAAAATAAGAACACAACAATGGGGGTCATTCCTATGGTTAAATCTTTCCTAAATGCAAAATGGAGAAATAAATGAGAAGGAAATATTACCTAAATGAGAGAAAATCCAAGGAGAAAGGCTTCTTCCTTGGGAGAGCTTGAGAGCACTTGGGGAAGAAGACTTCTCAAAGAAAGAAAATGAGATGGGAGTCCTATTAGGGCCGGCCACAATGGTTATCCCCCCTCATTGAATATTACAAGTTTGCCCCTCCCTTAGTTACAAGTGTTTAAAACAATTTTGGTTAGGGTTTGGGGGTAAAAGGGTCAAAATAAAAACTCTAAATAGTTAACCTAATAATTAGGATTATGACTAATCTTTCTAACATGACTAATTAAAATGTGGGCCATGGCTAACTAATGCATGGGTCCAACTAGAGTCTAAGTTACCCCGGGTCCCCGTCACAAGTCGGATTGAGATGAAATTCGAACCCGACTCAAATAATCCCAAAACAATATCATAAATAATAAAATAATATCAAAATAATTCAAAGAGGTCAAATACAAAATATTCTTAGGCCAGAAATGATATTAAAATATCATAATCACATGGTTAGGCTCTAGGTCAAACAGTCTCTAGGGTTTCACTAGCAAAACGTCAAAACCACAAGTCATTGATTAAAATAATTTTAAAATGATTTAAAATCACCAAAATCATATCATGAATTAAATATCATTATTAAAATAATTATAAACACGAAATTTTGAAATTACCCTTATTTGGAAAACTGGGTGCTACATCAATCGTCGGTTGGATGAACCTTGGACTTCAATCGATATGGACTGGACAAGATCCCTGTGATAAAATTATTTTTACTAGGTTAGGGTAACCTAGAATAGATTTTGATCCAAGTGGTTGAGCTAGTTGGACAGTTTGATTGGTTAAATAGGTTCTATAAGCCCCGAAGATGTGCCTTCCATGACTTTTGTGTTTATATAGCACGAGAAAACACAATTGAGTGGCACACGAGGAACATATGCATAGTGGGCTTCGAGTAGATCACAACCATATATTGGATCGTAAGGTTTGAGTCAAGGTGGAGTCTCTAATTGTAGTTGGAAAGTATACGGGTATTAAAGTATGGGTTATAGCTAGTCCTTTTGACCTAAAAGTCGTACCACAAAAATATAGTACAAGGGGACGCATTTGAGTAGGAATAGTATACCTAGATGAAGGTGGACTCGTCTAGATCTTGCATGTAAAATTTGTTGGAAGGTAACAACTGGTCTCGTGTTCCGATTATTAATGACACGGCCGGGGATACAAAATGATCTAAATGGAAAGTGGGAGTCCTTGGGGCACTAATTATCATCCTAATGAAAATTTTCTAATCCATCGATAACCCTCGTACATCCCAAATTTTTTGAAGGCTTACAGTCTACCCACCTTAGAAGTTAGGACATGGTTTTAGGAATACTGAGTTTAGACGAATTCCAAAGTCCGAATATCGTACCTCGACTCTTGTTAATTAAGATTAAGGCACGACGTAACGAGATACGGTGGATATAAGTTAAGTCAAGGATCGTCCTTGATAAATGGAAAATTAGTGTGTACAATAACACATGGTCGGTAAATTAGAATGACCTACTCGTCTACAGTATATAAGAGTTATCGACGGTATAAACAACTCTAAGGCACATCATATGAAAAGATTTCTAACAACTGAGTCGTAAATTCCTATTTGTGTCAAGCATGTCAGACTATAGTCACAAAGGTTCTAGTGGTATGGGCTGTAGTTGGCCATGTATTGCTGTTGTCAACTGGTAGATCATAATATGACAGGGTATTATGCTGTGGAAACTGGCCAAGCTAGTGAAGGTGATATTCTAGTGCTAAATCATGTCTCAATTAATACCTATTAGATCCCTAATCTCGGAATGGTGTCCACCATAGTCATGGTAAATGATTGTCATTACCCTTGTCTATTCATCTCCTGTCTAAACTGTGGGCTTTGGTCGAGGAACGGTTAAGTCAAGTCATAAGGATTTCTAGTTAAGGCAATATTCAAGAAAATATTTAGAGACTCACAATGAATTCTGTCTTGAGAATAGATAGCCTCCTAGGTACTTGGCATTTTGACTAAGGAAAAACCTAATCATTCTCAAATCCAGATGGCTAGAAGATCCCAATAGCAGTTTGAGGGTCGAGAGGAGAACGAGTAACTCAATCACATGGCTGACCGATGGTAGTTACACTTGTATACACAACTATCATAGCCGTGGGGATACTCTTTATCTCTTTACCATCACGAGCTTTTGTCTTTCCGAATCAGTGAAAGACAAAAACAATAAAGAGTTCAAGGAAGATGTTACTGAATACAATTTCATGATCAAAGGCGAATGTATAATTCAAGAGGAATTGTCAATACAGTCGCGGACGAGATCACAGATGGTACCTCAAAATCTTAACCCACATGGGATAATCAAGAAAGGACGAACCGAGTGCACTAAGGTTGATCAGACCATAGTACATCGACTCTGATTAGACAATATGTTAGTAGGCGTCCCCATTAAACATGTGTCTTGAATCAAGCTCGATAAAAGAGTAAGCTTGAAAAACTAGGCTGTAATAACAGTATTGGTCAAAATAGTCAAAAATACGAGTATGCGAGATTTTTTAAAGAAGACATAAGTAGTTCGAGTTTTGAGATAATCAAACCTTACCCGATATTATTGCTTATAGGCATCCCACTATCTTTTTATCCTTAAGGCCTTGGTCGACTAATAGTTTATGGACTTCTAAATTCCATGTGTATTCAAACATTTGAGGAAAAACTTTGATTCGAAACTAACTCGAGTTTCGTATATGGGTAACGTAATCATAAATTATATAAAAATAATTCTTAGGGCAAAAATAGGAACTAAACAGGCAATTCGGGCTAAGACATGAGGATGATATCTAAGGAGGCAAAGAAAAAAATTTGAACAATTTATCAAGGTTAGATCATTAATTCTAGGAAGCCCTGTCTCACCAAGTGAATAATCTATCCACATTGGATCATATCGTCATATCGAGAGCTAAAATGTACCTATAGGGATTTGATAAACCATCAAAATTAATAACCCTCATCTAAATTGTATGGCCTAGGCTACCCATCGGTAAATTTGTATAAGGGACTCCTAGTTGTAGTCATTCTTAAATTAAATTAATCTCTAATTCGTGAATGAGCATTTCTTAGTCGTAGGCTCGCAATAGTACAACTAACTTAAGTACTATCACGAGTTCGCATGATTTGCAAAAACAGACCTGCATTGGCCATCACAAAAACTTGTCACGACCGGCACCCATTTTTTAAAATGAATTCGAGACGTGTCCAAGCCAGCCTACGCCGCAGTGTCGGCAGTAGAATGCTGTCACGGCCATGGAGATCAAAATAACAAATAATGCTCATTCAAAATATTAAATTAATTTACAATGATCACAAGTTTTACATTTGCATAAAATATAAACTTGTACAAATATTTAAATGACTACAACTCAACTATCTAGCTAGTCTCTAGGCTTTTGTCTGCAAGTACTCCCGTATCTCCCATGCTAAGTGAATCCACGGCTAACCTGAAAATATTGGTTTCCAGTCAGAAATGGAACGAGTACAATTCACTGAATGCAGTTTCAATATATGAAATGACTATACTACAGAGGTTAGCCTTTCGACATATGATTCATAAAATAAATGAAGAAAGATAGAATAAAACTAAATACCAAGAACAGAAAATGAGATACAATAAAATACTCACCAACCGACCGACTGAAGTACCTTTGATATGTGATCGATCTCGGGACAATTATACGACACGGTCTACGCGGTCTAAAGTTACACGTTCTACAGTTACACGGTCTACAGTTACACGGTCTACACAAAATATTGCAATAAAGAAACATTGTCTACAAAAATAATAATCACGATCTATACTGTATGATGTCACACGGTCTATATTGTACAAAGCAATAATGAAATACTGTCTACACTGTATAAAATAAGAATAAATCATTGTCTATACGGTCTAATGCAAGAATAAATCACGGTCTACACGGTCTAAGGTCAGATCACACATCGTTGGTACTTCACCTCCCGACAAAACAAAAAACAAAATCAACATAAAACTGAAATCACATATCTATTGACCAAGCACTGACATATAGTAAAGATCAATATTGAAAACAAACAATAAACTGTACTCGCATGTGGTCCTTTGCTGTTGAAACCAATGATCCAAACCACTCGGTGTGCCAAAATAGTCAAAACTCGTACAACATTCCCCGAAAGCTGAAATAAATATTACCAATATTCTCAGAATAGTCAAATTAGCTAAGATTGCCTATTCTTAAGTCCAATTCTAGACACAGGGGAAAAACGGTAATTTTGGGCCAAAACGGTATCCGTCGTTAGACCCGCTTTGCACCGAAAAGTGTGTCAGAGTCAACGGTCTCTAAAGTCGTCAAACTACATGTCGACGGATCTAGTTTTTTGATATGAACCCAACCATATGTCCAGAGTTGGATTTCGGTAGGCCGTGCACAAAATCACCCGTCGAGTCGGACCGTGGGGACCGCAAAACGGCAATCCAATCAACTGTCTCAGAATCGGACCAAACTTGGCACATAAGACCAAAATAATGATACAGTCCTATTGGCGCAAGTTTTGTCTAGATCTGATGAACATACAGAAAGTAATTGGGAAACTTGCACAGAGGCCGATACGGTAAATTTTGACGGATACGCATCAAATTCGTCGTGCACACGCGTCCAATTTGAATTCTGTCAAAGCCCACACGTCCATGAAGCCGTTACGCACATTTTGATGCTCTCGGTTTTCTACCATGTCGCCCGGATTGGCGGGACGGACCCCATGTCGATGGATTTTTAAGGTTTGGAAACAGGTTTTTCACATATTTGGGAGATGGATAATTTCGCAGATAAACTATAAAATTACAAACTACAAAAAGGTTTCTAGACTCCTATGTATTGTTAACAAATGTCTTCAGGTAGTTTTTTGAAATCAGGCATGGTTTGGAAGATAACCAGGCGCAAAGTAGGCTAATCCGACTGTTTTTAGTCCTGTTTTTGAACAGTAATTTCGGCAACTTTGGGCTTGATTTTTGCCGCGTGCAGTGCAAAGTGAAACGAAGTAATTGAATCGAAATGAAGGTGGTTAGGTTAGGTGCATACCAGAGAAAAGGGCTAGTCGAAAGATCGATCGTGCGCGACAATTCGCTCGACGAAATCGGCCCGCAGTTGTGCTGTTGCCGTTACAATATGCGCGCACTTGTGTCGTGCGGCCGGCGGTCCTGGCCGGCCGACGGTGGCCCGTGGCGGCTCGCGCACATGCGTGGGAGGTACACCCAGGTGTTCAGGGTCGGTGGCTAGGGTTTCGGTTTGTCGCGACTTCGATCTCGATTATCCAGCCTATATATATACTTATATATATGCAGTTTACGCAACTCGCGGGTTTGGGTGCTGGGAGCTCCTGCGCGGGTTTGTGGGTAGCTTAGATTTGGTTTTTTTTCCTTTTAGCCTTTTTTTTTTCCTATTGCTTTATTTTATTTATTTTTCTCTTTCTTTATCAATAACCATACATATATATGTATATATTTATATATGTATTTCTATATATTCATATATACACCAATAATATCCATAAAAATCCAAATAAACTCATTATTATTCATTCCTAGTGTAGGCCCCATTTATATATATATATATATATATATATATATATATATATATATATATATATATATATATATATATATATATATATTTATATATTAATATAATCAATAATGATAAAATAATATTATATAATATTAACCTCAATAAAATAATAATAATAATAATAACAAATTTAATAACTCAATAATGGTGTATATGCCATTGCGTACAGTCCAATAATCTCCAGAATATATAAGGACCTATTTTATGCCAATATCCTTGAATATCAACCAATAATAATATTATAATATTTAACCTACGAATACTTAGAAAGTATTCATTAAATCATTAAAACGGAATACCACCCACTCATCAAAATACATCAACACGCATGTCATCGGACGTCCCGCATGACTATATGGGTTTGGGCTCGTCTTGGGTCCTATCTGGACTAATTCGGTATAACCCAGTTCCCTAAAGCTCAATAATATAAATAATAAATAAATAAGTCTTCGGTAAGGGTTAAGTCACCACTTGGCCTAGTTTTCCTAGTTAGGACGTCATTATGGCTCGGCCTTCCCTACCAGGGCTAATACACTAGTCAAAGCACGCCTTTGCACTATCCGTGCCACGATTTCTAGTTACCTTGTACCCCAAAACTTCACTATGGCTAAGTCATCTATCGTAATAATTAATTAAATAATTATCTATAAATCTAACAATCACCATTCCAATAAAATAAATAATAATAGAAAAAATTCTAAATTTTCTGGGAAGGGCAGCTACAAAATCCCTATGGTTGCTCCATGTGTAACTCCTCCTCTAAATTACCTTGGAGGAATGTCATGTTCATGTCCATCTGCTCAACCTCCAAGTTGAGACTAGCTGCTAACGCTAGCATTACTCGAGTAGATAAAAACTTAACGAGAGGGAAAACTATCTCATTGAAATCTATACCCTTTCGCTGACTGTAGCCTTTAACTACCAGCCTTGCTTTGTATCGAGGGTGAGTAGCATCATTTGTCTGATTCACTCCAAATACCCATTGATTCTTCAAAACTTTTTTGCCCTTTGAAAATTGCACATGCTCATAAGTGGAGTTGGCATGTAAGGAACTCTTCTTCTGCATGGCATGCATCCACTCTTGTATGTGTTCGTCATCCATAGCCCCTACAAACTTTTGGGCTCTCCTCCGTCAATTAGTAGCACAAACTCATCTGATGAGTATCTAGTATATGGTTGATGATCTCTGTTGCTCCTCTTTAATGGAACCTCGGATGTTGGTTGTGTTCCAACAACCTCATTTCCTTAAGAAACTACCTTCTCGGCATTCTCGTCCTCCTGAGGGTCATCCTGAACACCATCAGCAGGCTGATAATCAAGTTTGAAAGCATCTTCATGTAATTCCCTGTACAGCCTAATTCAACAGGTGAATCAACGAATGCACGACATTTGAACTTGGCTATGCAATGACTCACTCGAAGTTCCACTCAGTCAAGGCAACTCCTTGTTCAGGTGGATGGCTTTAGTGAACTCGTCTCTGCTTTGCCTTTACAATTAATGAATAGATATTTTCTTATGCACTGAGTAGGTATGTAATAAAAGAGACGAATCTATATAGTTGAGGGAATGATCTCGTTCTATATCAGATATGTGTAGAATAAAGAAATAATGAGGTTGATGCCTATATAGCACTTCATATTGGGTTTACAAAATTGGCACTTGGTCTATTGATCCCACGACTTGGGTAAACTAGAAGATTTCTATACTGTCACATAGTCTATCTACTTGCTGTCAAAATTTGTATGTTCATACGGTCTTAATGCTAGTTATAACATACACGTTCCCATGGTTTCAAGGCTTATTATATAAAGTATGACTTGGTTGGTGGTGCTCCACGGATCACGATTAGTTCAAGTTAAGCAGGAGGGCTATCAAATAGTCGTTCTTGAGTTTGAGTCATAAATGTCTGGAAACACGAAAAGTTATCGGGACCGTTTATCCTTAAGGCAGTCCCTTGCTTGGGAGATACATAGAGATAAAAACACTAAGAAGAGTAATAATTTTATAGGATGGTAAGTTGAGCCGAGTCCTGTATGGTCATAGGATAACTTGTGCACAAGGGCCCGGTTCCTCGGACGGCAACTAGGGCTATAGGACCGATTCGGCCTAGGAGAAAACACGATAGCTATGCTGGATCGTACCGTACAGGTGATTCGAGGATTTCAGTGGGGCTCGCTACCCGTGCTACATGGGCCTCGTCTATACCAGGCTATAAAGTTCACGGATAGCTTATCATACTAGTGACCTTTCATATAGATTGAGTCGGCGTACTTGTGGAAATTCGTGTGCATGCCGTTGGATTGAGTCGAGAAGTGAATGCATGGCACACAACATAGCTATCAAGCCTAAGGCTTCAGCAGCATGTGCTTCAACACGATATGGGATATTATGGTCTAGTAGTTTGACACAAAGTCTTTATAATATAAATGTATTTTTGAGTTTGAAACATGAAAGATCGAAAGTTAAATACAAGTAAGTTTACACAATGTTACAAGGTACGACTATGACGTTGTTACTCAAATGGGCTTTATGGCACAACCACAACGTTGGGAACAATGAAGTTTTATAGTTCTGAAATGAAACTGATCGTAAGGCAAGATTAGAAAGACCACTAAAATTATAGTGCGTACTAACAAATTGAACGAGTTGGTTTTGTATAGGTGGCGAGAGGCCTCCTTACCAGTACATTCAATCTACTGATATCCCCACAATTTGTTTACGAGTCACAGATTACAACTCGTTCGATGCGAAGCTCGCTTGGATGCATCGAGGCATAAAGTTTTATGGCATTTAGTTCGTGTTAGAGTCTTTACTTATACGGGACATAATATTTGGATATCGTATTCTTCAAATTGTTAGCCTATGAGCATGTTCTTTTATATCGAGAGATGAGAGAGCAGAGTGATTATATTCATAGAGAGAGAGAGGGAGTAAGCTTTGAGTGATTATAATCTTGGCCTTGTACCATTTGTAATTATGTTGCAATATCAATAAAAGGATTTTAGTTTCTATACATTGTGTTATTCAACTTTTCTACTCGAAACTTCTGCGTGACGACCCTGTCGTTAAGCCGCTTAGTTAGCTATTTTGGTATTAGCCTTGTACGAGCATGTTAACAAAATAATATCTGATATGATCCAATACGACATATCAGGCTCAAGACAGAACATCATCTACAACGTATCAAGTTTAAGACAGACGTCATCGACAAGCTGTTACATTACAAATGTACTTGTACTCAGTCTGTAATTTTTTAATTTATTGAGTCCAAGAATATGTACCGTGAGTCGGACTGAGTCATCTCAACCCTAGACTTACTTTTCCATGCTCCACCATACAAAACAAGACAATCCCTGAACTAAACCAAACCAAACTATTCTAGCCCACATAAACATTTTGACCCAAGAGAATGAGAATTCGGGCCAAACTCTACCCTAGGCAGAATTCGGGCCAAATACTGCCCCCTAATTTTTAGGAAGCTAATTTTTAGGAACACCATGATCTAAGCTATCTAACGTTCAAATTTTTTAATATTTGGGACAGAATTCTGGCCTAATTCTGCCTCTCCAGATTAGTATAAATAGGGCTTAAATTCTCTCATTTCAAATCATCTCTCTCTCAATCTTCTAAGCCCTATACATTCTAAGCCTTACTCTTCCAATATACTAGCCACAAAACTTCCTCAGCCCCAAGGTGCTCAAGTGCGATTCAGCTAGAAGTTCTGTACAATATTTGAAAAGAAGTCACTTGGACAATTCTAAGTTTCGTCTCTGCGAAGTTGTAATAAGTTGGCGTGCTCTTCTGAGTAAAGACACGTGTGTGTATCCTATTTCATAAATAGTGAATTTCAATCCTGAGCGAGAGCTCTCAGGACTAGACTAGTCATCCACGAGGGAAACCAGGTTAAATCACTTTGTTTGCGTATGCTCTTCTGATCTCTCTAAATTTTTGTATTACTACTCTAATTATATATTCTCTTGATATTTGCTTTCTGGACTTGGTATAGAGTTAAATTTTTTAATTGGTTATTATTGATACAAACTTTATTTACCCCCCTCTAGAGTTGCATACACGTTACTTCAATTGGTATCAGAGCAAGGTCTCTATTGTTAGGCTTAACATCCTTAGAGTAGATCCTTGTTATTTTTTCTCTAGCATTGTATTCCTCCTCCTCTGATAAAGATGGTTTTACTTCTAGTAGCATGGACAATTATGTTTCTTCTAAATGCAAGAATTGCTCTAAGTGAAAAGTCATGGCTAACCAATCCTTAAAGATTCTTGATGACTTTCATTCTATAAATGAAGAACTTTCAGAAAAGGTTATTCATTTAGAAGATATAATAAGGTTTTGACAAATGAAAACAATAATTTATGAATCTCAAAACTCATCTTGTGTTTCTTTAAAGAGTTTGAACGAGGCTTTAATTTTGAAAATTAAATCTCTTTCCTCATCAATAGAAGATCTTAAGAGGCAAACACATGAGGTAAATCATTTGCATAATTCTTCTATTGACACTTTAAAGAAACAAAATGATTATTTTATTTCTAGAATTGCTTTATTTAAAAAAGAATTATGTTTTAGATGCTAAATTTGATTCTCTTACTTGTTTGCATAATGATTTGCTATTAGAACATGATATTCTTAAGACCAAGTCCATGCATGCTCACTCTTGAGATATTCATCATTATAGTATGTCACATGTTAATAATCATGCTCATTCTGATACATGTGCACATACTAGTATTAGGTGCTTCTATTGCTCTCGTATTTGACACATGAGTGTAACTTGTCCTATTTGTAGGAGATTCTCTACCAATACTAGAGTAAATATTATATGGATCCCTAAAGCTAACAAATGTGGATCCAAGTTTGTTTGGATACCAAAGTCTTCGTCTAATGTTGTAGGTGGAGCTACTTTTATCGGGACAGCACCGAAGAGCGTGTTGGTGGTTGCAAAGCTCAAAAGTCATCTTCTAAGCAATTGCATCAACACAAGTATGGCCACTAGAGCCACTTTGGTAACATGCTAAACGATTCTCTTTAAATGGTTTATATTTGTAGAATCTAGCTTATTTCTCTTGATTTCTTGCTACTAGCTCACATTGATATCCTTTAGTTGCTTATTATATAAATCAATGTGAGACATAATACTAGCATGCTTAGTTAATTTTCTTATTTCTTTTATCGAGCATGACTAGTTACTTAGCTTAAATGATTAGTTCACACTTTGTAGTTTATCACTCATTTTTATTAGTATGACACATTTATTATGCATGCTCGTTATTCCTAATCTTTATTTATAAAGCATGCATATCACTCTAGTCCATAGGACCTTGGTTTTGATTTGAGTTAATTTTAACTCCCTGTTTTTAAAAGTATTGAGATAGTTACTTCTTGCAGATTTGTATTTAATGTCATATTTATCTTAATCGATATTTGTGAATATATGTGTTTAGCACAAGCTTCTTATATACTTCCATTTTAACCTTGTGCTTACATAATTTATTCATTACTGATTTTCAGATTTTATTTTGATTAAACCTCTTATGAATCAATTATATTTTCCTAATAAAGCCTATTTATACGTGTTTTGAATTTGTGATAGTTTTTCAAACATTCATTAAGGATACATGACTATATTCATTAAATCTCCATTTGCATGTAGATCATGTATTCTTATATGATGTATTTTTTTGTATAAATAATTGTATGTGGGTATATGAGTTAAACTCCAGTTTTATATTGTTTTGAAGAATATTTAATTATACTTGCTTTCTTCAAACTTGTGCTTATCCTATACTTTAGCTATTGATTCCTTAACTAAATTTGTGCATCTCTTCTTGAATCAATTAGCTTCTTCCTTAAAGTCTTCTTTTGATGATATATTCTTGGCCTTTTTTTGGTTGACTTTATGGATACAAACCTTTTAATTGATTTTTGATCTTTCATGTATGCCTAGTTGTGATATATATATATATTTTTGATATATATATATATATATATATATTATATATATATTGGAAAGAAAACCTTTATTGAAAGATAGGCACAAAATGCCTTAGCCTATACAAGTAAGCGCGCCAGGCGCGAAACCTCAAAAACAAAGAGTGAAAGAAAAGGGGTTGCCCACAAAACGTACGGGTACCGAGCATCAGAAAGTTAGGGGCAAAGCAAGGTCCCGAAGGACCCGCGCCCCGGCCCCTGTCAGAACTCCAGGACGTCCCAAAACTGGTTCGAGGTGTGGGTGCAACACCTCCTTCTCTTTAATATTTGCCGAACCACCTCCCGGTACAATTGCTGTAGTGGGAATTGGCGCCCTTCATATCTGAATTTGTTTCTGTTCTTCCATAATACCCAAAAAGCGGCGGCAGCGACGATCTGATGCCCGTGAGAAGTGTTCCAGCTGGCCAGCAGATCGTTGATGCCCCCGTTCATAGGGGCCATTTTGTACCTGTGTTTAAGCTGTGTCCAAATGCAAGAGGCAGAATCCCCACCGAGGAGGACGTGATCGAGGATTCCTGATGGGGATCAACACAACAGTGGCATTTGGACGCCAGACAGTAGCCGAAAGATTTGACGGCATCATCCGTGGGAGTTTACGAGCGCGGCACGCCAGATGAGAATGGACCATTTAACTGGAATGCACGTGTGCCAAAACTTGGCGAAGGGGAGGTCGTGACTTCGATGCCTCTGATGATGGCTCTGGCGGAAGCAAGGGTGAAGTGCCACCCGGATTGGGTGACCAACTGAGCACATCCTCCGCGTCCTTGATCGACAAATGAGGGCAGCCAGGCGCGCCAAGGCCGCCGGGCCAAGCCAATCATGAACCTTGTTCCAATCCACCCTGACGCCCTCATCCCATAAGTCTCTGATCTCGCACTGCGGTGGGGTAAGAGCGTTTGGCCTGATGATATCGTCTCCCAACCAGCGTTCATGGCAAGCCTGCGAACGCCTTGCCCAGGTTCAAACGAAAGTGAGGTTCCGCAAGGTTTCGACCCCGAATGATACGCCGCCATGACGCGGAGGATCTGTTGTTGGCAGACGCCTCAGTTAGGTGACTGAATCTGGAGTATCTAGCTCGCATGAACCTGGTCCAGATCGAGTTATCAGAGCATTTTCCACCACAACTTGGCCGATTGGGCGTCGACCATGTGGGCCAGCCTGCAGAAACCCAGACCTCCCTCGTCGGTCGGTTTAGCCATTGTGGCCCAACTGGCCCAGTGATACTTGTTCTTCCCTCCAGATGACCCCAAAAGAATTTAGCAAGGATGGATTCGATAGAATGAAGAACTTTGATGGGGGGAGCACACCGCAAGGGTGTATATGGGGATGAGGAAAGGACGTGCTTAATGAGCGTAAGCTTCCCCCGGGAGAAAGGGTGGCGTTGTGCCAGCCCGCAATTTTTGGCAAATTTTGCCACCATGTGATCGTAAATCCCCGAGTTGGCTCTGCCGTACACCAACGGGCAGCCTAAGTAGAGGAAAGGGGGATAAGCTATGGAGAAAGATGTCATGGAGGATAGCACAGCCGAGTGAGTTCTATCGGCTTTGTGATGAGTGTAGATGACGCTCTTGTTGTTGTTGATTTTTTGACCGGAAGCAGCGAGTATAATTGGCAAGAGTTCTAATCACCACCTCAATGGTCCCAATAGCGCCGGCAGAGAAAATGAGGATGTCGTCCGCGTACGCGAGATGAGTAATGAGAGGACACCCGGTCGCTGTGTGAAAGTACTGGAAGCCAGGAGATCGCGGCATAATTTTGAGATTTCTGCTCAGAGCTTCCGCCGTGATGATGAAAATGGTGGCGGAGAGAGGGTCTCCCTGTCTGACCCCGCGAGTAGCTCTGAAGAAACCCTGAGGTTGCCCATTGATGACGGTGGAGAACCAGGAGTTGTTGATGGATCTAAAGATGATGTCGATAACTGGTTCCGAAAACCAAAGGCTCTGAACACCCAGATCATGAACTGCCAGTCAAGGCGGTCGTAAGCTTTTTCCATATCCAGCTTGATGGCAACATTTCCCCCCTGGACGGAAATTTTAGACAAGTGATCATCTCCTGCGCCAGAAGGATATTATCGGTGATGTTGAGGCCTTTGACGAAGCCGCTTTGTTCTTCGGATATGATTCTGGGAAAGATGTCCGACATTCTGGAAGCGATGATTTTAGAGATAATTTTGTTGGTAAAGGTGCAGAGGCTGATCGGTCTGAAATCTTTGAAGGTGTCCGGGTTGTCTTTCTTGGGAATGAGGATAATGTGAGCAGAGGATATAGATTTCGGATAAGTGGCTCCTTGCAAAAATGCGGAAGTGGCATCCCCAAGGTCGGACTTAATGATGTCCCAGCAAGTGCGGAAGAACACCCCGTTGAATCCATCCGGGCCCGGAGCACTGTTAGCATTAATGGCCCACACCGCAGTCTTAATCTCTTCGACAGAGGGGGGGAGCGCGGAGGCAAGCATTGTCATTGTCGCAAATCAAGGAGGGGATCTCGGCCAGGAAGCCGTCATCTTTGACCACGTCCTCTTTAGTAAATATGTTGGAGAAATAGTTCGTGGCAGCCATCCGAATGTTCTCCTGATCGTCCAGCAGATGACCATTCTCATCGCGGATGCGGTGAATCTTCAGGGCGCTTCTGCGTCCTTTGACGCATTTGTGGAAGAAGCCAGAATTCTTGTCCCCTTCCAAGTCCCAGGTTAATCTAGCCTTTTGTTTCCAGAATTCTGTTTCAACCCTGATTCTAGACTTCAGAATGGCCTTGGCTAGGTTGAGAGCAGCGCGATTCTCCTGGGACCCGAATAGGGCGAAGTCGATCTCCGCGCGGGTGACATCGTCTTCAGCATCTTTAATGGCCTAGAAAATGTCTCTGAACGCTATTTTGCTCCAGGCCGTGAGGACTTTTCTAGTAGCTTTAAGTTTGGAAGCAATTCTGACCAGAGGATCCGGGAGATTGACAGAAGCCCAAGCCTCTTCCACGATGTGCATGAACTGGGGGTGGTGGCGCCAGAAGTCCAGGAAGCGGAAGGATTTTTTGATGCGATGATGAGAGATGTTAATCTCGAGAAGGAGGGGGGAATGGTCCGATTCCGTGGAGTTCAGATGTGACAGATTACTAGTCAAGCCCAAATCCGACCAACTGTCGTTAATCATGGCGCGATCAAGGCGAGAGTATTGCCTACGCAAGCCTTCTTGCATGTTGCACCAAGTGAACTGATTGCCGTGGAAGGGGATGGCGGTAAGGTGGGCGGTTAAGGCAAAATTATTGAAGTCCTCCATGGCCGAATGTGGGGGGTCACGCCCCCAGATTTCTCCTCTCTGCAAGAAACCGTGTTAAAATCTCCGATGCATAGCCATGGCAGATCTTCGTGAGGGAGGGAGGGACCCGACAAAAGTTCCCAAAGAACTTTACGCTCCGGAATGCTGCAGCTACCATGGATGGCCGAAAGGAGGATGCGGGACTTGAAGGAGGGGTGTTCTACCCAACAGGAGAGGGCTTGGGGGAGTCATCAATAATTCCAAAGCGAAAGTCAGCGGCGAAGAGATCCAAATCGTGACATCCGGAGATCGCGGTAGGGAAGCCCAGTTTGAGTTGAATTTCTTTCATTCTTTTGTGTTGAATTTTGGGTTCAATAATGACAAGCAAATCAATCCGATGAGCTTTGGTGAGGCTGCTTATCCGATTTATAGTCTGTTTGTTCCCAATGCCTCGGACATTCCAAGAGAGAATGTTAGGCATTAAGGGAGGTGGAAAGGTTGGTTTGCAGCTTTGCGGCGGATCGCATGGTCATCGCCGTGCGCTGCCTTTGTTTCTTGGATTTCTTCTTTTTCTTGAGAGGGTTGTTTCCTGGGCTGGTGCAAACAGGTTCAAGATACCTTTCTGCACTCGGGAATGCTAGTGCCTGCCGGGGGGGTGTCAGAGTCTTCACACTCTGCCAGGGCGCAAAGAGGATTGTCACGATCAAGGAATCCCGCTTGCTGAGCCTGCCAAAACCTGCCTGAGAGTGGGGAGTGCGGGCGAGGGGAGCGGTGTCCGATCGAAGGGGGCAGCTGTCATTTCTGTGGTCGGAGCCCCGACTACCGCGCCGGTGGAGTGCGATCTTAGGTCAGTCGAAGGCTGGACATCGGGAGCATCGGAGAAGGAGACTTGGGGGGGCAGAGATGGAGAGAGGGGTGAAGGGGTGTTATGGAGGGGGCCGATGTCAGGAGGGGGTTAGGGAGGCCACCGGGGATGGGTGACTCCGGAGAAGTCATCCGAATCGAAGTCAAGAGCTTCGAAGGAGTTATGAAGAGTAATGGCAAGAGGGGGATATGGGTGAGAGGGGCGATCAGAGTCCTGCAGCTCAGAAGCGACAACAGCAGAATCTGAGACCAATGCCCCGCAGGAATTGAGGATAGTGATGGCGAGAGAGGATGTATGTGCGGAGATATCAGCGGAAAGTGTTTGGGAACTCTGAGCGGGAGGAGCGGGTTGGGATGGATCCGCGTTGTATGGTGGGATGATAGCCACAGCAGGGCCATCCGCTTTCCTGGGGACAGGTTTCTTGAGTTCCGGGTGCGGAAGCAGTGTGGTAGAGAGTGTCCGCTCATCTGACAGTGTTGACAGAAAATGATGCTGTTGTCATAAACCAGCGCTTGTCTGAATGATTTATCTCCGAGAACTAATTCTATCTCTGAGGGTGGCTCAAAAGCGAGGTCCAGCTCTACGCAAATCTTTGCATAGTTACATTTAGAGAGGTTTCTTGTTTCTTCTGCTATGGCGACAAGGACCCCGAAAGAGCTAGCTATCCTCTTGAGGGCCGCAGCAGGAAACACACCAGGGAGATTGGGGAGGGTGATCCAGGAGGTGATGATGGTCGAATCGACCTTTGGGTTAAAATTTGGAGACCATTTGACAATTTTGGCAAACTGCTTGTCAATTTTGGTCGTGCCTTTAGACCACACTTTGCTGTAATCCTGGTCGGAGAAAGATGTAGGAACAGGTGTTTGGGGTCAAAGGAGCAATCCGGAAGGTCGCCGCGAGACCCCATCTGGAGATGGCCTCCCGAACAGAGAGTTTGGGGCAACCGGCTCCGAACTTGAGAACCAAGGTTCTGATGAAGGGGAAGAGAGGGCACGGATCTCCTCGCTGGAGAAAGGGACCCGGATAGGGTATCCGTCTGCTGGGGGCGTCAGATTGACGTCAGGCAGGACCACTTCAGCGCCGGAAGGGGACCAGACCGAATCCGATCGGGCCTAAGGGCGTCCGCAAAGGAGAGGGTTTTGGGGGTGGATCTGGAAGCCGAAGGGTCCAGACCAGGGGGGGGCCACTACCGAGGAGGGATAGCGACGGCCGGGGCCCTGTGAGAGAAGGGGTCTGAAGGAGGGTTCACCAACACCGGCGGGGGACGAGGGAAAGGGCACAAGCAGTGTACTGAGATCCCACCCCAACAGAGGCCGAGGGAAAGGAGTGCGAGGCCGGACCCAGAAGGGGGCGGTCCGAGAGGGCTCGGGAGACGAACTGTGGGCGGAGACGATCACAGGGGCTGAGGAGGGAGTGCCTCTACCGGAGAGGGGCGGGGGAGCGGCCGGGGGAGGGAGGCCCAACCGAGAGTGGGCGACGTTGGGCCACGCATGGCACCGGGGGCAAGAGGAGAGGAGAAGAAAGACCGCTGCCGAATGAATCGGCTGAGGTGGTCGTGGGAATCGCGGAGGGGCCCCCAAGAGGAGGGGGGGTGGACAACCTGCGCTGCGGCAACTGCGCAAAGGGGAGAGCGGGGGCGGCCAAGGGGGGAAACCCTACCAACTGTGCAAGGGGAGCAGCGGGGAGATTAGATTGTGCGGGAGAGGGGAGGGGGGGCCACGGGCTGCGCACGCAAGGGGGGAGTCCACACTGCGCAGGACCTCCAGCGCTAGGGGGAGAGCAGAGCCATCCTCTTGGGGGGGGCCCACGGCATGCGCAAAGGGAGAGACGTCCAGGTTAGCGCGCTGTAACGGAGACAGCACAGAGCCATCCGCGTGGGGGGGCCCCACGCCTAGCGCAAAGGGGGAGACATCCAGGTCAGCGGGCTGAAACGAAGCCACGGATTGCGCAGAAAAGGAGAGTCCAGCCTTCACCAAATGACTGGGTCCTACAGCATGGGGAGATGGAGCCTCTGCGCAAACGGATGAGAGACCAAGAGGCTCTACCAGCTGGCCAGGAACGCCAACCGAGGAGTCAACGTGCACAGCCCAAGACTCACGCCCCCCTAGGTTGCAGGCCCACGTGGGGGGGCAAGACTGAGGGGACTGACGCGCGCCTGCACACGCCACCAGAGGGGGGCTCTGGGAGCGAGCGGCGTCGGTCGAACGCTGGCCGTCGGAGGAAGGGGAACGGGAACGGGGCCACCGGAGGGGAGCTGCTGCCGTCGGCGAGGTAAGGGGAGACATGCTCTTGACCTCAGAGGGAAGTGGAGGGACACGTACGGCGTCGGAGGCGGTGGGGGGCGGCCAACGAAGGGGTGGCGCCACCACGGAGAGCGACCGCCGGAGTAGATCTGCGGAGCGATCAACAAGGACCAGGAGGTCCTGAGGCCAAGAGGCGGGAGGAGGCCGGGTGGAGAGGGAGCCGGCCGGAGGGAGAGAAGGGGGAGAGGGGCGCCGGACGGCGGGGACCAGATCGACTGGGCCAGTCGCCGCTGCGGGGGAGGGAGAGGCTATCCGGGAAGAAGAAGGAAAGCGCCGAGGAAACGCTGTGCCGTCGATCATCTCGACGGCAAGAGACGAGGAGGGCCGCTTAGGAGGAGGGGGACCCAAAAGCGAGGGGAGAGAGGATCGGGGGGGCGGCTCCTCCGACCGAGACGGGCACGATCAGGAGCAGGAGGGTCTCCTCCTGAGGGGGGCTCATCGGCATAGTAGGGGGACACACGACGGAGACGGCCACGACGGAGCCGGTGGGCGAAACGGGAGGGAGTCCGGGCCGACTGCCGGACGGGCGGAAGGGCGGACGGAGGGTGCCATGTCGGGAAGAGGGGGGGGAGGGGAAGGGTCGGGGGGGGATCAGCCATTTTTTATCTATATTGATATATATATATATATATATATATATATATATATATATATATAAATATATATATATATATATATATATATATATATATATATATATATATATATATATTTTATATATAAATAAATAAAAAATATAATATATATATATATATATATATATATATATATATATATATATATATATATATATTAATGAACCCTAAACTTTTGATATTTATTTGTTTGACTTCTTCAAGTTTGGATGTTGAGAGAAAATGTTTATTAGTATCTAGCTCATGACTATTTATATATATATATATATTAATGAACCCTAAACTTTTGATATTTATTTGTTTGACTTCTTCAAGTTTGGATGTTGAGAGAAAATGTTTATTAGTATCTAGCTCATGACTATTTAGGGAAGTTCTTTTAAGGATCACATGATTTTGTATTTTACCTTGCTTGTTAATTATACCTCCTTAATTAGTGCACACTTTCTAGTCTATATCTTTATATTTCACTATGGTGCACTATGAAATATTTAAAAAATTGTCTCTTACTATGTTTAGCTCTTAATTAACTTTATTGATCTTAATGATCTTTCTTTGCTCATTTCTTGGACATATGTTTCTTCTGAACTATTGTTGTCCAATGACATTTTTGCAGCACATAAGAATACATGTAATTGATACATCATATTTTTATGTCTTTAGCTACTATGTGTTGCATTTTGCGTTGAGATTTTCCTTTTGTAGAGAATACACTTTCATAATGGCTATAATTTTGCATTCTCTAGATCAATCTATTATTTCATTATCTTGGACTAATCTCAATACTTGGCAAAGAGATTTGTTCTATTGTGTTCTCATGAACATCTCTTTTGTCCTTTACTTGATGAGGGTCTAATTCATTTACTTGTTATCTTATACTCTTATTCTTGCTTAATAAAGAGTATATAAATTATTTTGATCATTCAAAATCTATTACCCTTATTGTAAACTATATGCTTAAGCTTGTATCTTTAGTTTTAGTGACTTAAGATTTAATGAGCACATTTATCTTGTTAATGGCCTACCTCATTAATCTTAATTATTTATGTAGATTGCTTATTTATGATGTATTGTTAAGCTACATAATTTTTGTTCACTTTCACTCATCTAGTTGTCTTCTTGAATTTCAATCTATATGTGATATGCTAGTTTACAAAAATAATATTTATGAATTTTCTTGATGAGATTTGTATTCTATTTTAGAAACATATTTTTGGTCTCTAAACAAAAATTTCTTGTTTCAATTAAGGTTTGTGATTCATCGCTTTAACTTCCTTCCATACTAGTCATTGGTAAGCATCTCTTAAATTTCTTTCATCTTTGAGTCATAATTTTATCGTATTATCATATTACATCTTTTTAGATTAAATCTGTAATAATTTAAATAATATTTACTCTTTCTCAATATTTTCCATCGATTTGTAAGATTTTATTATAAATATGGATTTAGAATTTTCTCTTGATAAGATTCGTTGGATCATGTTTACTGTTATTGATAAATGATCATAATGGTTGAGTAGTCCTATATTATCTAATATGTGGTTATCAAGATAATTTATTACTCTACTTTGACTACTCATGGATTATCACATATGTCCTTTGCTATTTGAACTTCATTGGTTTCTCTTTTTGTATTAGCATGGTTAGATTACTACCCGTTGATAGATACATATATGGTAAAACATACATAGTACATGCAAAACAATAAATTGGTTGATCATTTCTTAATTAGATAATCATGGACATGATATTTGAGTTTTAATTTTTTATATTTTTTGAGCCATATTTGACTTTCATCATGATTGATTTAATTGAATTTATTCCTTTTCATGATGACATTTTACTCAAAAGGTAACATACATTGATCTATCATATTTAAATATGAGATTCTTTTATATAGGTTAGTGCATGTCATCTTTTGATTACATGTGCTAAAATGGAATATTTTTTTGATTTCTCATCTTTAGTAGCTATTAAGTGGATATCTCTTCTTGACTAAAGATGACCTTATTTATTTTATGACAATTTTATAGCCTTATATGAATTGAGCAAGTGGAATAAATCCAAGGTCGATTTACCCCTAGATCTTGTAGTTATCTATTTTATGTCATAAGTGGTTTGGACCTAGATACGCATATTTTAAGGGGGAGCAAGTAAATTGGTTCAATTCATTTATACCCATAAATATGTCGTATACCTAGTTCATCATGGACCCATATTCTTTTTAATTTTCATATCTCATTGAGGTTATGATATTTTTATTTTTAAGGGTTTGTGAGAGTGTATGCAATTATCTTTATTATTTTATCTCTCTCTTATATGGGTTAAATAGGTCATCTTGTTAATATTAACTTTCATATCTTAACTTGATGACTATTGTGCTTTCATTGATTTGCCTTTTTTTTGAGGACTTATTCAAAACTCATGATTTGTATCAACATTGGTACTACTTTAAGGGGGAGCATTCAAATCGACTGAATTTTTCCTTCTCAAGTATTTTTTCTCCTTTACCTTCATGTTTATCTAAAGGGTATTCATATAGAATGATAAGGTAATTGAGTTCATATGCATGAATTTTGGATAAGCAAATAGATTTGCAAATAATGAGATCATTTTATATTAATTTCTCTATTTTACATTGATCATTCCTTTATTTTGTTCTACTATTTACCTGTAGACAATTGTGACTATTTTAAGTTTATATATATTTCAATTGATATCAAGTTTATATATTTCAATATATCAATTGGTATCTTTCGTCTTTGATATCTATTATTTACAATTATTTAATCACCATGGCTTTTGACTGAAATCTTTTATTTCATAATTCTCTTCCAAAACTAGACTAATATTTCATATCATATTATGTTTTGGATTTTTTTTTCTTTGATTTCATGTTGGTAAACTATCTATTAATTATTATCAAATTCTTTTAGTTTTACCAACTATTGTGTGTTTTGACAAACTCTTTTCTATTTGGTACTATATATTTGGTATGTAGTTTATATACTTGTCTTTACACACTTCTCCCATTGTTCTTTATTTAGTATATCTTGATCATGATTGTCTATGCCTTCCTCATGCTCTATGTAGTTTATGTATGTTTCAACAAGCCTGCAAGTTTCTTTCTACTGGATTATCAAAACTGCTGGTCTTCTCTATTAACGTTGGGTTATGGTTAAAGTTGTGTGCTTGCTCTCTTCACTTTGTCTATCGTTTCTCTCTTTATGGGGGAGCTATGATATAATTTGCTAAGTGACAAAGGGAGAAAATAATAGATATTTGATGTGATCTTATATATGATTATGAATTGTGTTGTACTTGGATAAGAACTTTGTATCATGATGTAAATCGAAATATTTATTTACGGGGTAGCCAACATATCTATTATTTGCGGGGGAGCTACTTCATACGTACAAGGTATTTTACTTCCTTCAACATGTGTCCAGGTATGAATGTTGTGACATACAAATATTATTTTGTCAATTATCAAAATGGGGGAGATTATTGACCCAAACTTGATCGCAGTCAACCTAATTTATAGAGAATTAACAAAATGATATCTGATATGATCCAATAAGACACATCGGGATCAAGACAGAACATCATCTACAACGTATAAATAGGGCTTGAATTCTCTCATTTTAAATCATCTCTCACTCTCAATCTTCTAAGCCCTATACATTCTAAGCCTTACTCTTCCAATCTACTAGCCACAAAACTTTCTAAGCCCCAAGGTGCTCGAGCACGATTCAATTAGAAGTTCGGTGCAAGAGTTGAAAAGAAGTCACTTGGACAATTCCAAGTTTCGCCTCTGCGAAGTTGTAAGAATTTGGTGTGCTCTTCTGAGTAAAGACACATGTGTGTACCCTATTTCATAAATAGTGGATTTCAATCCTGAACGAGAGTTCTTCGGCCTGGACTAATCCTCCACAAGGGAAATCAGGTTAAATTGCTGTATTATTATATGCTCATCTGATCTCTCTTAATTTTTGCATTACTAATCTGATTTTATATTCTCTTGATAGTTGCTTTCTGGACTTTGTATAGAGTTGAATTTTTAATTGGTTACTATTCATAAAAACTCTATTCACCTTCCTTTAGAGTTGCCTACACGTTACTTCAGAGCGCAACTTAGGCTCGCTTGGCATCATGTCCATACGAGGATGATCGATTCTGCAAAAATTCGGAATTGGCACTCCTTGTACTGGCTTCCCCATAACTGGATCTTCTGTAGTGTCCTATGGAAATGGCTCGAAGCAAAATAACTCTAACTCAGGAAATTTTTTAGCCTCAAAATGATCGAAATCCTGAGTGTTGGTTATGGTTTTATCCTCGATGAACACCGCATCTCTGCTTCTATAGAGGTTTCTTCCCACCGGGTCACAGATTCTATCACCAAACTCATCATGACCATAGACAACAAAGATGAACAGCCTCATCTTCGGGTAAACTTTGGCTCTCTCGTCCTTTAATACATACACAAAGGCCTTGCAAACAAACACTCATAGGTGATTATATGACGGCTCTTTACATACCGTACCTTATCAGGCACCTCACCCTACAAAGGAGCACTGGAAGACAAATTAAATTAAGAATATAAGCAACAGTGTTAAGAGCCTCACCCCTAATAACTGTTCGATAAGTTTTCTTCAGACAACAAATGTCATGCCCCGATTCCGTAGAATCGATAGTCTTCCCCCGGCCGTGATACCGCACGAACGTAAATTACGTTCGCCCGAGGTATAGTCATAAGGTTATCTGAAATACAACATCTAATAAAGAACATAAAGATATTGAAAAACATATTTGAGACAGAAGGAACATTCTTTTCATTTATAATAGACATTATTTACAAGACTCTATTACAATTCTTGCCACGCGGGCTTACAACATGACTCGATTACAAAATAAACGCTGATGAGATAGTCGTTCCATACATTACATCCCCATATTTACGAAAATATATTTCAACCACCTGGTATCGAGGGAAGTCGAGACATATTTCTTGGACTGAATATGGAGTCTTCGAAAGAGTAACTTCAAGCTTTCGAGCCCGCGAGTAAGGCTTCAAAAAGTTCCAAGCGTCACCTTCAGTTCCTTGGCACGCCTTCTTGGTTCGGAGCATATGTGGAGAGCAAGGATCAATACAACGCATATTGGCGCATGGCTAATTTAAATTTTATGCTCTTATTTGGTTCAAGAAGTATGTTAAAGCATGCAATTATTCTTATGATCTTTCTAGCTATCCTAGTGAATTACATGTAGATATTTGATAGGAAAAATAGCATAATTACATTACAACTTACCTACGGTAGAGCGTGCCATTTGCAGTACAAACTTACCATGTTCTTCCCTGTTCAATATCATTCACAAATATTGCGTATATTTATTTGAAATCACTGGTATAACAAACCATCCTGGACTATAGCCTCGGTTAGACGACGATCCTTTCAGCACGGTTGCGAGCCCGCTGAAAGTTTCTGAATCACCCGTGCTACGATTCAGCATAGCTATCCTATTTTCTCTAGGCCGAATCTGTTTCGTGGCCCCCCGGGTTACCGTTAGAGGAAACTCTACCTTGTGCACAAGTTGTCCAACACTACCAAAATAAGTCAAATTAGCGACGAAATTAGTGACGTTGAAGGAAGACGTCGCCAACATTTTTCATATTAGCGACGTCCTCAAAAAGATGTCGCCAAACGATACTATTCGCGACGTCCAGCGACGTCTACCGACCAGCTTTAATTTCATAAAAGATAACGTCACAGAATAGTCGGTAAACGTCGCTATAGTTTTTACAGTAGCGACGTTTAGCGACGTTTATATTTGTCGTCGCTAAGTTTTTAATATAAGGCATCGGGTTTTCTTTTCCCTCCACTCAATCGAGCCCCAAATTTTTGAGCCCCAAATTCTTGATCCCCAAATTTTCGAACTCCCTCCCCGATCTCCAGCCCCCCTCCGCCTACAGCCCGACGCCGTGACCCTCCTTCCCCTTCGCAGGCGCTCCTTCCCCTCCCCTCCGCCTCTGCCTTCGCATCTGGTTCTTCTCCCCTCCGGTGAGCCCCCCTCCCGATCAACCCCTTCGGTCTCGGTAAACCCTAACCCCCACTCTTGTAGTATAGTTGTATTAAGTGACAATGAATGAGAAGTTCGATTCCATTTGAATTAAGTGACAGTGAATGAAGAGGGGAAGGGGGCTGTTTGGCTCTGATTATTCCTTCTCTTCTTCTAAAATTGTTACTATTTTAAATTAATGTGGTCTATCTTTCTGTGTACACCACTATTTTGAGTGTCTTGAGTAAGTAGAGGGTGCCATGTTGTGAGTGTGGTGCTCAGTGAATGAACTGTCATTTATAGTGTACATGTGTCAAATGAGTGAATTTGTGAGTTATTCTAGTGAAAGTGAACTGTCACTTGACAGTGTATATGTGTTAAGTGTCTTGAGTGTCATGTGTTGAGAGTATTTTGGTGTGCCTATAGGCCATTCGTGAATGTATCTGAGTAGTGTTAATGTGTATACAGGAGATGTGGGTTAAGGGCAATGAGTGTGTGTATAGATAGTCGATTTAGGGATGTATCAGTGAGCTACATAGATGTTAGGGTGGTATCATAGGAGAGTGAGTTCCTGTCAATAGAGGCTTGTGTGTGCGACTCAAGAGTGAAGGGCATGAGTGAGATATATGTCAGTGAGAAGTGATCGTCTGAGATATCCTATGTTAGTGTCAGTGTCCTTATCATGTCTGTGTGTGTCCTAAGTGGCAGGTTATAGTGAGAGGGATGTGAGGGTGAATAGTGAGTATATGTGTCTCACTATATATATATATATATATATATATATATATATATATATATATATATATAATATATATAAGGGTATATGAGATAGGGAGAGGGAAATCTGTCCTGGTGACAACAGGAAGTTATTGTGTGTATGTGTCTGTGTGAGTGAGTGTTGGATATTGGTAGAGAGTGTGGGCTTATGGGTTTATAGTGATGCCCTTTGTTGCCTACTATTTTGCTTGTTTAGCTTGTGGCTGCTTGCCTTTGGCTCACTCGAGCGATATTTGTCCTCCGATCCTCATCCTTCGGCAATGATGATACAACAACCTATCACTATATCTTATATAGTAGTAGATGATGTCTTAGTATTACATTATGTGAGTTTATCTTGATTCTGTTACATTCTTCAGATACTATATACGATAAGAACATATACTACACCATATGTACAGAACATAGATGATTCACACTAATGTATGCTAGAATGAATCTTGGGTTGTGTTCTGAGCTATCCGTTCTCACACTTGGCAAAAAATTGAATTTTTTATACTTTATCTGCTTTCGAAAATGTACTCAAATTACATGATGGTTCCTTTAGTTAGCTTGCTTATGTTACAATTATATTATTTGTGACTATCGATCTTACCAGATGGCACCCATGACCCGAGGAGCGGCACATCGTTTGAGGGAAACAGTGAATGCTGAGGTGGCTCCTCCTACAGTTAAGAAGGAAGTGGCACCGGTTGCTAGTGATACCGGGAGTTCTATTCATCCAGCACCGGTAGCTAGTGAGACCGGAAGTTCTATTCGTGCAACACTTGTAAGGGACGACATCTCTCCTCACGCCAAAGATCTCGCTTTTTTGAGGTGGTTGCGTGATCGTATCACTGAGCATTTGCGTGAGCTGCGTGGTTCTCGTTAGCTATTAGTACTCATTTGTATTGGAATATTTGTATTGGGTTGTTTTTGTATTAGACTATTTGTATTGAACTACATATATGAATTAGTACTGTGTCAATCTCTGGATTGTATTGGACTACGACATAGTGATCGGGACATAGTCCCTGTAGCATTCGACTGGCGAGGCAGAAACTATGTATCCGTAGATAAAGCTTACTGTCCTCTGACCCTCATCCCTCGGCAATGATGATACGACAACCAACCAGAGAGGATACTCTGAGAGATCCATCTGAGTAGGACGTATACTCTGAGAGATCACCTTTACAAGAATGATATCAGTAGTGGGATTGAGTGTTGGAGGAGATATTATCAGAGTATACGTCCTACTCAGATGGGTCTCTCACCGTTACTATTTTTTTCTGACGGCATGGTGGATGTGCTCCCTCAACAGATTCTTGCTCCGAGCCAAAACTTTGCCCCGGAGCTTAAATGGACATCCTTCGTGTAGAGCTCGAGTGAGAGGTTCCTGACAGCATGGTGGTCTTCTTTGTCAAAGTATCCGTGCTCATCCCACATTGGTTGTGGGACGAGCATGGATACTTTAACAAAGGAGACCACCATGCTGTCAGAAACCTCTCACTCGAGCTCTACACGAAGGATGTCCACTTGAGCTCCGGGACAAAGTTTTGGCTCGAAGCAAGAATCTGTTGACGGAGCACATCCACCATGCTGTCAAAAAAAAAATAGTAACGGTGAGAGACCCATCTGAGTAGGACGTATACTCTGATAATATCTCCTCCAACACTCAATCCCACTACTGATATCATTCTTGTAAAGGTGATCTCTCAGAGTATACGTCCTACTCAGATGGATCTCTCAGAGTATCCTCTCCGGTTGGGTTGTGTTCTGAGCCATCCGTTCTCACATTTAAAATACATATGAATTAGAAATGTGTTTTGTATTTTCAGCGAACCCAGGGATTGGATTCTGTATTTTGTATTTTGGTTTCTGTATTTTGTATTTTGGTTTCTGTATTTTGTATTTTGTATTTTGTATTTTAGATTCTGTATTTTGTATTTTGGTTTCTGTATTTTGGCTCCAGCTCCAGCTCCATTTGCATTAATCTACTGTACGATATGGTGATCAGGACATAGTCCCTGCAGCCATTAGACTGGCGAGGCAGAAACTATGTAGCCGTAGATAAAGTTGACTGTCCTCCGACCCTCATCCCTCGACAATGATGATACGACAACCTATCAGAATCCTCGACTCTCTTTCGCTTCTTGGATATTGACCCATCTTCCAATCTCTTATTTCCCTCCGGGTCCACTCTACTTCCAATTTCTTCCTCTTTTATACACGGATCTACAGAATCAATACCATCCAAGGAAGGTAAAACTGAATCAGCATTGTCTTCCGGATCGTCCTCATCAAGGCATAACGGGCTGCTCAGCGTGCCCAGCTTCTTCAACTTCTCGCTGGTTGCAGAGTCGAAATGGGAACGGGTCCTCTTTGCCGGCCCGGAGCTCTGACTCACACTCGTCGCCGCGTTACCGATTTTCTCTCCTCCTCTGACACGGGTCATAAGAAAAGAAATTGCGTACCTCTTCTTCACATAAACATCATTGCCGCCTTATACTCGAGCCTCCTCGTTTGTGACGTTATCCAACTTCTCGGTGCCTATATTGTCACTCGAATCTTCCATTCGACTCGTATCGTCCTCTTCTTCGCCTGTCCTTTTGCTCCCTGTCTTGTAATCATCTGTTATCACCGCCGACTCATTCGACTCCTTCTCCGATGACTCCGAGGAGGGGGAGGAGGATGAAGACTCGAAGAAGGAGTCGAATGAGTCGGCGGGTGATAGCAGATGATTGCAAGACAGGAAGCGAAAAGACAGGAGAAGAAGAGGACGATACGAGTCAAAGGGGAGATTCGAGTGACAATGCAGGCACCGAGAAGTTGGATAGTGTCACAGACGAGGAGGCTCGAGTACAAGGCGGCAATGATGTTTATGTGAAGAAGAGGTACTAAATTTCTTTTCTTATGACCCGCCTCAGAGGAGGAGAAAAAACCGGTAGCGCGGCAATGAGTGCGAGTCAGAGCTCTGGGTCAGCAAAGAGGACCCATTCCCATTTCGACTCTGCAGCCAGCGAGAAGTTGAAGAAGCTGGGCACGCTGAGCAGCCCGTTATGCCTTGATGAGGACGATCCGGAAGACAATGCTGATCAAGCATCTTCCTTCTCCTCTCCTCCACCATGGCTCTGGACCCATCTGCTCCTCCCTACTTCCTTCTTCTTATTTGACTCTCTCATCTACATATGATATCCACCTCAAGTGTAGAGTCGGGAGAGAAAAAGTGGGCAGGAAGAGGAGGGAGAAGCAGCACAGCCGGCGGCATGACCCGGAGGAAGTACAGATGTTTTCTTCAAATTCCTAAGAGAACTATAAGGATATATCTTTTCATAACATGTCACCTTGTCAAAGACCCTTAATGTGAATATCATGTTACTGCGGTGTCGGAAGACTAACATGTCATAATTTTTAAGCCGTGTGTTTTAACATAATCCTCCCAACTCTTTCCTCTTATGTAGTAATCTTGCATTACTACATAGCAGGAAAGAGCTTGGAGGATTATATCAAAACATACGGCTTAGAAAATTATGACATGTTAGTCTTCCGACACCGAGGTAACATGATATTCACATTAAGGGTCTTTGACAAGGTGACATGTTGTGAAAAGATATATCCTTATAGTTCTCCTACGGATTTGAAGAAAACCTCTGTACTTCCTCCGGGTCATGCCGCCGGCTGTGCTGTTTCTCCCTCCTCTTCCTGTCCACTTCTACTACCCCGACTCTACACTTGAGGTGGATATCATATGTGGCTGAGAGAGTCAAATAAGAAGAAGAGAAGTAGGGAGGAGCAAATGGGTCCAGAGCCATGGTGGAGGAGAGGAGAAGGAAGATGCTTGATCAGAACTTGAGGTGGAAAAGTTGTGACGTTGATAGCATGAGAGAGAGAGAGGGTGAATGGAGGGAGAAAAGTGGCTGCATGCCTTTGGATCACTCGAGCGGTATTTGTCCTCCGACCCTCATCCCTCGGCAATGATGATACGACAACCTATCACTATATCTTATATAGTAGTAGATGATGTCTTAGTATTACATTATGTGAGTTCATCTTGATTCTGTTATATTCTTCAGATACTAGATACGATAAGAACATATACTACACCATATGTATAGAACATACATGATTCACACTAATGTATGCTAGAATGAATTTTGGGTTGTGTTCTGAGCCATTCGTTCCCATATTTGGCTCCTACAGCATGTGAAATAGACATTCTGAGAACTGGACTTTGTGTGATTATTGTAGACTTGGTTATAGGGACTGAAACCTGTGTACAGTGAGAAATGGACATTATGTGATTGTTTGGATCCTATTCTACAGTGAGAAATGGTTATCTTTTTAAACTGCAGGGAGAAATGGATATTCTGTATTTTATTTTTTTATTTCTTTTGCAGATTTAGCGATATTTATCGACGTTTACCGACGTCCTCCGACCCTCATCCCTCGGCAATGATGATACGTCAACCTATCACTATATCTTATATAGTAGTAGATGATGTCTTAGTATTACATTATGTGAGTTCATCATGATTCTGTTATATCCTTCAGATACTAGATACGATAAGAACATATACTACACCATATGTACAGAACATAGATGATTCACACTAATGATGCTAGAATGAATTTTGGGTTGTGTTCTGAGCCATTCGTTCCCATACTTGGCAATTAAGCATGTGAAATAGAACTGATTATGTTTAGTTTGTCTTACGATACAGATTTTCATATCTAAATTGAAATGGATCGTTACTTCGTTGATCGTGCATGGATGTACTAGCGGATCAACCTCCTGGACCGTAGGTACTTATAAGTATTGACCGTATCGGATTAGTATCGATCTATCATTTTGGTATGGGCCGTATCGGTTGGTATTGGTCTTAGCGAATTGGTATCGTCCTATCCGATATGTATCGGTCGTATAGCTAGGATTCATATTGGCCTTATCGATTTGGTATCGGTCATATCCGATAGGTGTCGGCCGTGTTGGATTATTATATACCATTTCGGATTAGTATCGTCGGAAAGTAGTCGACAATGCTTCGTATTGTGAAGTGATATTGTTGTAGACTAGCTTATGGGGACAGAAATCTGTGTACAGTGAGAAATGGACATTCTGAGAACTGGACATTGTGTGATTATTGTAGACTTGGTTATAGGGACTGAAACCTGTGTACAGCGAGAAATGGACATTCTGTGATTGTTTGGATCCTATTCTACAGTGAGAAATGGTTATCTTTTTAAATTGTAGGGAGAAATGGAAATTCTGTATTTTATTTTGTTATTTTTTTGCAGATTTAGCAACGTTTACCGACGTTTATCGACGTCCTCCGACGTAAGTTTGCGTCGGTTGTAAAACCCCTAAATTTTTACTATTTTTTTTTATTTATTAATTTGCATGGATTTAAAATTTTTGGTACTGTATGTCACGTAGTCGTATTGTACGTCGTATGCAAAATTTTCGTTTGCTCGACGAGTATGAATATGTGCGAGCGTACATATTTTATAAAAATATTTTCTTTTCTATTTTAATATACACTTTCAAAATTATATAATTATTATTCTTGCTATAAAAAGCCTTTTGTTTCTAAAAAGTTATTAATAATAAATAATATTTTGTTTACTAGAAAAGCCTAATTATGTAAATGATATTTGTTGCATACAAATATTTCGTTATTTATTTATTGGTCTATTTTAAATAAAAGTATAATTTTTGAAATTTATTAATAGAAATATTTTATTGTTCAAAAAGATATTGAAAATATTTATTATTTTCGAAATTATTATTATTGGTATTTTGAAAAATATTTTTGAAAGTTATTGTGGTCATTTAAATCTTGATTTAATGTTTGAAATTATTTAAATAGATTAAACTAGTATCTATATTTGGAATTGGATTATTTGATTCGATTTTAAACTAAAGGGATTTAATTTAAATAGGATTTTTATTTGGATTTGGATTTGGATTTGAATTAAATAGATGAATTATTTATTTTGGGTTTAAACTATTCCTAATCTTATCCAAATTGGAAATTTCCACATCCTATAAATAGGCAGGTACTCCTCCAACTCATTATTCATCCACAACAATTTCCACAACCAAATGTGTGTGCCTCGTGTCCATGTCCAACGTCCTTCCGTGTCAGCCGTGACGGCCTCGGGTCCGACCCCGGGTGTCTTTCCAATAGGTTAAATCTTTTACAATTACATTGTTATCTTCCTCGTGTCCACACACGGACACGTTATCCACCCCGACACCAAATTCCTAAAACCTAAACCTAACCCAAACTCCCCGTCTTCCTCGGCCTGTGCCTTGACCTTGGCTCATCGTCACCACCACCAAACGCCGTCACCCCGCCAACTTCCCACCTGCCTCCACCCGGACCACCATCTCCGCCACCAGCTACCATCTGCCAACCCCGCCGGGCCAACTCCGGCCAACTCCCATACCACCACCACCATCAAAATTCCAACCCAACCAACGCCTCCGACTTCACCCACCAGACCAGAACACCCCCGCAACTACCATCGACAACACCGTCACACAACCACCAGCCACCCGCTAACTCCAGCCTCCTCGCCGTCCTGCCATTGCCACCTCCACCGGTTCAGCTGACCCCTTGTCCTACTCGACAACTCCGGCAGCACCTACAACCACCAAACACCACCACCCGTCACCATCTTCACCACCACCGTCAATACCAATCCCGACCAGACCCGACCGCCCTCATCCCTCATCACCACCACTAGCATCGTCACCCCGCCACCGCGACCGACCGCCCCATCTCCGGCCGACGCCACCAACAATGCGACGCCCATCCGAAAAGAAAAAGAAACAGGAAATTTAAAACCCTGACCCTAACCTGACCGGCGCCGCCCGTAGCCTCGCCGCCGACGAGCCACCCACGCCATCCGCTGTGACCATCCCCCACCATCTCTCCTCTTGATCCGGTCACCACCGCCGTGCCTGAGTGCGCCGTAGCCGCTCGTAGCCTCCAAACCCTGGCGCCAAGCCCGACCCCTTTTCCCATTAGCTCCTCCCACTTCTGCTCGGCCGAGATCCGCCGGAGCAGCATCCCTCCGCAGCGCCTACGGGTCGCTCGCCGCCATCCTCCCTCTCCTCGTCTTCCGCCCGCCGAAAAACCCACCGCACGAACCCCCTCTCGCCCGCTCCGCCGTGCCAGCGCGAGCGCTCCGCCTGCACGCAGCTCCGCGCGTCGCCGCCCCAAAACCCTCGCCCTGAATCTCCCCTCCGCCGAGCACCCTTCACCGCCTCCGGCGATCACCGCTGTGTTCGCTCCTCTGTCCCAAGCTTCCACCAAACCCCCAAACGTCGAGCGAGCGCCGACCCAAGCCTCCTCCGCCGCCTCCTTCTCAGACCGGCGCGCCACCGCCCGAACATGGCCGAGCCGCCCCCTGCTTCCTCTCTCTCCGTCCCCTCCCGATCCTCCTCCTCTCTCTCTTCTCTGAACTCCTCTCCCCAATTCTCTTTCTCTCTCTTCTTTTGTTTTGTTTTTTTTAACCAGTACTGTTCTCTCGAAAGAACAGCTTACTTTTTGTTTTTTTATTATTATTTTAATTTATATTCATTTCTTTTGTTTTGTTTAAGTTATTGTTATTTAGTTTTTTTTATGTATATAATTTCTTTTTAGTGTTTTCTTATGGGAGCACACAGCTACAAGGCTGCTTACTACTATTATTATTAAATTGACAATATATCGGTTCCTGATTATTAGCATTGTTATTAGCGGATATTATTCTTATTATTATTATTATTATTATATTTATTATTATTATTATTATTAAGGTTAGTATTTAAGATTATATATTATTATTTTTTTCAAAACTATAGGTGTAGTATAGAGGTTAGGCTATCTAGGTAATTTCGAAATTGGTTTAGCAAATATATATATATATATATATATATATATATATATATATATATATATATATATATATATATATATATATATATATATATATATAAATTCTCTAGATTATACAATGTTTATTTTTATCATAAGAATTAGATTTCCAAATTTTAAAATATTTTATTTTTGTTACTGGTCGAAGATATTAATAATGACATATAGTTTTATATATAAACTACAAACTTAAGCGTTTTGCCCTAAAACGAATTTCGATTTTAGATATTTTATTGGAAGGCATATTTTGACTAATGAATTATATTTGAAGAATTATAAAACATTTTCCAAAATCATATATATTTATTATTACCTATTTTTCTTTGTTTTTCCTCCTTCCCATAACCAATCCCATTATCCATGTTCTCTCGCCAATCCTAGACTACCTTATGTCCACCCTAACTAAATTGACCGTCCTGGACCCGATGGAACTGTCCGTGCCACCATCCGAGGTCACATTGTATAGTTATTGCACCAAAGTCGCAGATCGTGCTACCTGGATCATTACACCACCGCAGGCGTCCTACCAGGCAAGACACCTTGCCATTCGCTGTTTAATTATTTTAGCTCATATTTCATGTATTATTTATTTTCTTTATACAAAATAAACTGTGATACATGGCATAACTGTTAGAACTTTCTGTTCATTATTTCCTGCTGTGTATTATTTTCTTACAAATTAAACCTAGATTTAAGGGACCACCATGTGTGTTGCATTCATTGGCCTTGATACGTTGTAACACGAAGTTGTGTGTCGCATGTAGAACACGGAAGTACGTGATTGGCTGGCCACCAGTACGTACAAGCCGTACGATAGGAATAACCGCTAATAGATGTTGCATGCTAGTTTGACTTAGCGGTTATAGTGGTTTGTGTTGTGGATGCAACACAGTAGGTATTGGGCGGGGAGGACAATTGCTTAGCGTATGGGCTTCGATGCACTTCCCTTGTGACCCGGACTCTCTGCTGGAGATACGGGATTGATGACCCATGCTCTTCCTGCTGGGGCCTCTGGTGTCCAAGAGGGGACTATGCCGATCCTATTTAGCCACGGCCCATGCGTAGGAAGGATTGTTCTTAACTACATTTTACTTAGAATGGTAGGCTACCTTATCCATTAGGTACGAGTACTTTTGGTTTGGGTACTTGTATCTGACCGTGACTTGGAACAATAACTTGTCGCGAAATAGTTCGTCACATCTTGTCCATGTTTGGTTGTAGGTGTGACTTACTACTTCGATGAGAAGGTATTGAACCTTGTTGGGGTCCGGATACCATATCAGATTCTTAGCATGGGAAGATACGTCGCCGTAAATTAGTTTACCATCTCCTGTCCTTGTTTGGTTGGAGGGATGGAACGCTCGTTCAGTAGGTGCGTATTGGACCATGTTATAGATTCGATTGACTTATTTATTGAGCAATACTTATTCAGTTTATATGGCATGCTATTATGTGTCTTGTTACGTCCCTCTGAGGACCTGGTTGTCTTGCCAGGTGAGTGCTATTGTCTTTCGCAGGTGCTTTAGCTCTAGCCGTGTTCATTGCTATTTCTCGAGGATGATTGCATTTGGATCGTCTTCGCTTCGCTCGCCATTCATTTTATTTTCTATGTACTTTTCTTTATTTTGTTGGTAGTGGATTTATCTCCGCCCAACATATTGTATCAAGACAAATTTATTCTCTTTATATGATCTTTTATTCATTTATTCTGTGTGGATGAGATTAGTTATGGTTCTACTGCATTTTACAGCTCATGTATTTATACGAGGCTTCCATATATTGGAGTATACTTCGTATGAATACAGCCGGCATGTCTACGTTCCTAGTCCTACATATTTTGGGACTGGGGCGTTACATGTTTTTGTGGTGGCCCATGCAGGTCAAGATAAATTGTTTGGTTACTTTACCGTACCAAGCAAGCGTGCGTATAGGATTAGAAGTCTAGGATCTCATCCACATACTTGACCATTTCCTTGATTTTATCTACCGTTTGACTCATCAATTGCATCTTGCTTGATTCCTTCTATTACTATTCTTATCTTCCCTTTGTACTTGCTAGAGATTGACCCTACTAGTTAGACATTGTCCCAAACACCCTTAGCTTAATTCTTTAAGTTGGGTAGAATACCCCACACACCCTTGACCATTAAGAAAATATAATTAGTATTATCTAGACCGTAGAGACTAGAGAAAGTTAACCCATTTGGTAAACCAAACCTTGGTCAATAAAACCGTAGAATGATGGTATAGGAATAAACAAGACTTAGGTTCCTATGACTCTTAGACTATTCATATTTGTTCTTTATTTCAATCTTAATCTCGTGCGTATATTTTTACTACCTAGACTAATGATGCTAATGTAGCCTAGTTTTTGCAAGCTCAATTCTTTATCACGCTTGTTCATGATATATGTTATTGGAGGCCTCCACTAACAGATTGTCTAATCAGAACCGGTGCATAATGGTCTGATCAACCGAGTGCACTTTGGTTCGCTTTTGTCTATTACTCTACATGGATGGAAACATAATTAAATGTGGCCCTTACAATCCATCCACGACTGCCTTGACAATTCCTTTGAAATTCTTTTCGGTCGTCGTTGAATCACGTACTCGTATTTGATAAGATCGTCTTTTGAACCCCTTAATGCTTTCGCCTTCACCTATTCTAGAAGGACGAACGCGTTATACTAGGATCTCCTCTAGTCTTTCTATCGATAACGACCATTATCACTTTATGTTGCTACTCGTCCTTTCTCGGCCCTATCATGACCTTCCAATTCACTTAATATAGAAGTGAAATCTAATTCGTTCTCTAAAATCGTGCCCTCAAGAGACCATAACTTTAAGGCCTCTAATTTATTTTATTTTCTTGAACCCATACTAATCTTTATTGCGCGTATTCTTCTTAACCATTTATCTTCTTACGTTAATCCATGATTATCTTCGCCATGATTGAAATCGCGACTCTATTGCATGTTTTTACTAAACGTCATTCCTTGTAGCCTCTCACCCCCTACTAATTCCTAATTTCGAGGACAAAATTCTTTTAAGTTGGGTAGGATGTAAAACCCCTAAATTTCTACTATTTTTTTTATTTATTAATTTGTATGGATTTAAAAATTTTAGTACTGTATGTCACGTAGTCGTATGCAAAATTTTCGTTTGCTCGACGAGTACGAATATGTGCGAGCGTACATATTTTATAAAAATATTTTCTTTTCTATTTTAATATACACTTTCAAAATTATATAATTATTATTCTTGCTATAAAAAGCCTTTTGTTTCTAAAAAGTTATTAATAATAAATAATATTTTGTATACTAGAAAAGCCTAATTATGTAAATGATATTTGTTGCATACAAATATTTCGTTATTTATTTATTGGTCTATTTTAAATAAAAGTATAATTTTTGAAATTTATTAATAGTAATATTTTATTGTTCAAAAAGATATTTAAAATATTTATTATTTTTAAAATTATTATTATTGGTATTTTGAAAAATATTTTTGAAAGTTATTGTGGTCATTTAAATCTTGATTTAATGTTTGAAATTATTTAAATAGATTAAACTAGTATCTATATTTGGAATTGGATTATTTGATTTGATTTTAAACCAAAGGGATTTAATTTAAATAGGATTTGTATTTGGATTTGGATTTGAATTAAATAGATGAATTATTTATTTTGGGTTTAAACTATTCCTAATCTTATCCAAATTGGGAATTCCCACATCCTATAAATAGGTAGGTACTCCTCCAATTCATTATTCATCCACAACAATTTCCACAACCAAATGTGTGTGCCTCGTGTCCATGTCCAACATCCTTCCGTGTCAGCCGTGACGGCCTCGGGTCCGACCCCGGGTGTCTTTCCAATAGGTTAAATCTTTTACAATTACATTGTTATCTTCTTCGTGTCCACACACGGACACGCTATCCACCCCGACACCAAATTCCTAAAACCTAAACCTAACCCAAACTCCCCGTCTTCCTCGGCCTGTGCCTTGACCTTGGCTTAGCGTCACCACCACCAAACGCCGTCACCCCGCCAACTTCCCACCTGTCTCCACCCGGACCACCATCTCCGCCACCAGCTACCATCTGCCAACCCCGCCGGGCCAACTCCGGCCAACTCCCATACCACCACCACCATCAAAATTCCAACCCAACCAACGCCTCCGACTTCACCCACCAGACCAGAACACCCCCGCAACCACCATCGACAACACCGTCGTACAACCACCAGCCACCCGCTAACTCCAGCCTCCTCGCCGTCCTACCATTGCCACCTCCACCGGTTCAGCTGACCCCTTCTCCTACTCGACAACTCCGGCAGCACCTACAACCACCAAACACCACCACCCGTCACCATCTTCACCACCACCGTCAGTACCAATCCCGACCAGACCCGACCGCCCTCATCCTTCATCACCACCACTAGCATCGTCACCCCGCCACCGCGACCGGCCGCCCCATCTCCGGCCGGCGCCACCAACAATGCGACGCCCATCCGAAAAGAAAAAGAAACAGGAAATTTAAAACCCTAACTTGACCGGCGCCGCCCGTGGCCTCGCCGCCGACGAGCCGCCCACGCCATCCGCTGTGACCATCCCCCACCATCTCTCCTCTCGATCCGGTCACCACCGCCGCGCCTGAGTGCGCCGTAGCCGCTCGTAGCCTCCAAACCCTGGCGCCGAGCCCGACCCCTTTTTCCATCAGCTCCTCCCACTTCCGCTCGGCCGAGATCCGCCGGAGAAGCACCCCTCCGCAGCGCCTACGTGTCGCTCGCCGCCATCCTCCCTCTCCTCGTCTTCCGCCCGCCGGAAAACCAACCGCACGAACCCCCTCTCGCCCGCTCCGCCGCGCCAGCGCGAGCGCGCCGCCTGCACGCAGCTCCGCACGACGCCGTCCCAAAACCCTCACCCCGAATCTCCCCTCCGCCGAGCACCCTTCACCGCCTCCGGCGATCACCGCTGTGTTCGCTCCTCCGTCCCAAGCTTCCACCAAACCCCCAAACGCCGAGCGAGCGCCGACCCAAGCCTCCTCCGCCGCCTCCTACTCAGACCGGCGTGCCACCGCCCAAACATGGCCGAGCCGCCCCCTGCTTCCTCTCTCTCCGTCCCCTCCCGATCCTCCTCCTCTCTCTTCTCTGAACTCCTCTCCCCGATTCTCTTTCTCTCTCTTCTTTTGTTTTGTTTTTTTTTAACCAGTACTGTTCTCTCGAGAGAACAGCTTACTTTTTGTTTTTTTATTATTATTTTAATTTATATTCATTTCTTTTGTTTTGTTTAAGTTATTGTTATTTGGTTTTTTCTTTATGTATATAATTTCTTTTAGTGTTTTCTTATGGGAACACACAGCTACAAGGCTGCTTACTACTATTATTATTAAATTGACAATATATCGGTTCCTGATTATTAGCATTGTTATTAGTGGATATTCTTATTATTATTATTATATTTATTATTATTATTATTAAGGTTAGTATTTAAGATTATATATTATTATTATTTTCAAAACTATAGGTATAGTATAGAGGTAAGGCTATCTTGGTAATTTCCAAATTGGTTTAGCAAAAATATATATATATATATATAAATTCTCTAGATTATACAATGTTTATTTTTATCATAAGAATTAGATTTCCAAATTTTAAAATATTTTATTTTAGTTACTGGTCGAAGATATTAATAATGACATATAGTTTTATATATAAACTACAAACTTAAGCGTTTTGCCCTAAAACGACTTTCGATTTTAGATATTTTATTGGAAGGCATATTTTGACTAATGAATTATATTTGAAGAATTATAAAACATTTTCCAAAATCATATATATTTATTATTACCTATTTTTCTTTGTTTTTCCTTCTTCCCATAACCAATCCCATTATCCATGTTCTCTCGCCAATCCTAGACTACCTTTTGTCCACCCTAACTAAATTGACCGTCCTGGACCCGATGGAACTGTCCGTGCCACCATCCGAGGTCACATTGTATAGTTGTTGCACCAAAGTCGCAGATCGTGCCTCCTGGATCATTACACCACCGCAGGCGTCCTACCAGGCAAGACACCTTGCCATTCGCTGTTTAATTATTTTAGCTCATATTTCATGCATTATTTATTTTCTTTATGCAAAATAAACTGTGATACATGGCATAACTGTTAGAACTTACTGTTCATTATTTTCTGCTGTGTATTATTTTCTTACAAATTAAACCTAGATTTAAGGGACCACCATGTGTGTTGCATTCATTGGCCTTGACACGTTGTAACACGAAGTTGTGTGTCGCATGTAGAACACGAAAGTGCGTGATTGGCTGGCCACCAGTAAGTACAAGCCGTGCGATAGGAATAACCGCTAATAGATGTTGCATGCTAGTTTGACTTAGCGGTTATAGTGGTTTGTGTTGTGGATGCAACACAGTAGGCATTGGGCGGGAAGGACAATTCCTTAGCGTATGGGCTTCGATGCACTTCCCTTGTGACCCGGACTCTCCGCTGGAGATACGGGGTTGATGACCCATGCTCTTCCTGCTGGGGCCTCTGGTGCCCAAGAGGGGACTATGCCGATCCTATTTAGCCAGGGCCCATGCGTAGGAAGGATTGTTCTTAACTATATTTCACTTAGAATGGTAGGCTACCCTATCCGTTAGGTACGAGTACTTTTGGTTGTGGTACTTGTATCTGACCATGACTTGGAACAATAACTTGTCGCGAATTAGTTCGTCACATCTTGTCCTTGTTTGGTTGTAGGTGTGACTTACAACTTCGATGAGAAGGTATTGAACCTTGTTGGGGTCCGGATACCATATCGGATTCTTAGCATGGGAAGATACGTCGTCGTAAATTAGTTTACCATCTCCTGTCCTTGTTTGGTTGGGGGGATGGTACGCTCGTTTAGTAGGTGCATATTGGACCATGTTATAGTTTCGATTGACTTATTTATTGAGCAATACTTATTCAGTTTATATGGCACGCTATTATGTGTCTTGTTACGTCCCTCTGAGGACCTAGTTGTCTTGCCAGGTGTGTGCTATTGTCTTTTGCAGGTGCTTTAGCTCTAGCCGTGTTCATTGCTATTTTTCGAGGATGATTGCATTTGGATCGTCTTCGCTTCGCTCGCCATTCATTTCATTTTCTATGTACTTTTCTTTATTTTGTTGGTAGTGGATTTGTCTCCGCCCAACATATTGTATCAAGACAAATTTATTCTCTTTATATGATCTTTTATTCATTTATTCTGTGTGGATGAGATTAGTTATGGTTCTACTGCATTTTACAGCTCATGTATTTATACGAGGCTTCCATATATTGGAGTATACTTCGTATGAATACAGCTGGCATGTCTACGTCCCTAGTCCTATGTATTTTGGGACTGGGGCGTTACATCGGTAAACGTCGGTAAATATGCGATAGTATCCAGGGTACCAACGTTTAGCGACGTCATTATATGTCGGAGAATGTCGGTAAACGTCGGTGCACGTCAGTAATCATCTCAGGAATTCCCAGGATTTACCGACGTTTAGCGACTTTAGACATGTCACTAAACTACCGACACCTCGACGGTAATCCGTCGGTAAAGTTACCGACGCGTAGCGACACAAGGTAATACGTCGCTAATACAACGATGACACGACGGTAGACGTCGGCAATTGTCACGCCTCGGTCCCAGATAATCGGGTACGGGTCGATGCATGCCTGGCCTACACTGTCGTTGACAGCGGTAGTGAGCCGTCTAGTCATCAATACAAGAGTATCTCATCACAGCATCTAATCATGAAAACTATACTAACCATCACAGATATCCACTATACAATTATTACAACATATACATGAATGTTCGGGTACAAAGCCGGTAAAATATAAATGATACAACAACAACATATAAACAAATACACTCAATCAAGCTCCTATACATGAAACTAATATCTCAGTGTCAAGTGAGCTCTAATACCAGCTATGAATGATAATCTATGATCCATCTCACCTGTAATCAACGATCCAGTCATGAAAGGAGCAAAGTACAATATAACTCAATAAAACTCACCGTGGAGATCAATGGAACAGTATAGCAAATATAACTGAAAGACAGAAAAGCAATGTGAATATAAATATGCACTAGCTATGTGTACATATGCAATTGGACGTTATCAACATGTGGGAACTAATATATAATCAGGCATATAAAATATGATATCAGTCACAAATAATCAGGCATGTCTAATGACAATGCTATCAGTCACGCAATAATCAGGCATGTCTGACGACAATGCTATCAGTCACGCACGAAATGGACTCAGGCATATAGAGTATGCTATCAGGCAAGATTTGTCCAATATTAGTCCATCATATGTCTCTAGAACGTCCTCCACCCGACACGAGAAATAATGCAAGCAAGCAATCAATTGATCGAGAACAAGTGAAATAAATGACACGATAACAAGTGTAAGTGCAATGCATGCAATGATGGTAATACTGAGTACATGTACTTGCCTTGATTCCGGGGTTTTGGTTCTTGTCCTTTAATCACCTAAAAAAATAGGAAAAAGGGGATTAGAGACTTTCTATTACCTTAACTAAAGTATTCTCTATACTACTATCTATTACCAAGGTTCACTAACTAATCCATAGTAAAACTAATGGACTCTCCTGCTAACAATCCTCTGGCCCAAAATCCCAGCTAATCACTAACTCTTATTTATTAATACTGTTCAAACATAAATTGCCACACACTCTTATATTGGATCCTCTACTCGATCCATGGCCAGAGTCAAGTCTGCCAACTCCCTCTTAACAAAACCATAGCTAAGTCACTATTGTGAAGTTGAATTCCATCTGTTAAGTCTAATGGAGGACTTAACCAACTAACCCTACACTTATCCAACGGTCCTCTACTTGAAATTTAGCAGCCAACCCCTGTTCTTATCGAAGCATATCAATGTATTCCAAATTCTTCTGCCTGTGTCCGACATTTCACTGGACACTTGTGTCGTTCAAGTCCAGCACCCTGCGTCTTCCATTTCAACATGTTGATATTGTCTCTACACAAAATCCCCACACCTATGGCTACCTAAAAATCATCAAGGAGAAGTGTAGAATCTACCTGCAGTTTGAAGTGAACTAGGCGTGCTTCCAGCGTGTCCAATACAGGTGTCCCCGGGCCCACAGTTGACGACAGGGTCCAACTGGCCATTCCGTCGAACAGTTAGCGTGCACAAAAGAGAATAGTAAGTATGAGTTAAATTTGAATCATCTCAACTCCAAAATTGGAGAATTCGCAGGATTAGATCGAGAAAAAGCTCACCAACACAATTATCAGTGAAATCCAAGAATTTAGACAACTGGATCGATCAAAACGAAGTTGTTGACATAACTTCCAATCAAGAACATATACACAGAAGGAATTCGAATGTACCGAACAAAATTAGCAACGAGAAGGAAGGAAAATTAGAGGAACTCACCAATCCTTCAATCAATTTCCAGAAAATGAGATGAGGAATCGATCCCAATTACTCGGAGAATCGATCCACAAATCTGATCATAAAACTAAAGTAATTCTACAAAATCAAGGGAAGAATTCAAATGTTCCAAGAACTCAATGATGGAGAGAAAGAAGGAGTGAAGAGAACTTACCAGAGCCGATCGGTCAGTCGAATGGCCCAGAGGAAGAAACGAGGATGGAGATCTCGCCTAGACACCGATCGATGAAGCTTGCCATGGCCAGAACTCCGCATGGATGGAGGAGGAGGAGGAAGAAGCAGGGGATCCTGTCACCAATTCGACAGGGCTTCACCGTCCAAGAAGTGATGAAGAAGAGGAGGGCTCGGGTCTTATTTATAGGCGGGAAAAGCTTGGGCAGGCGGTTGGGCGGTCAGCGGGCAGGTGGCGAAGCGGTTGGGCGGGCAGCGGCGGAGCGGTGGAGACAGTTAGGCCGTTATAGAGTGACGGCCAGGATGGAAGGGACGGTTAGCAGTGGAGAGCCGAGATCAACCGAGCGATTAGGATGTTAGGAAACGATTAGGAGAAGCTTCTGGTGTCGTGGCACGGCCGTCGTCGTCATCGTCGTCGTCTCCAGTAATAGCAGCAGAATAAACGAATGTTTGAATGAGTGAATGAAGGAATAGAAGAAAGGGATTTTAAAGCCAACGGCTATGAATGGATTAATGGGTTGCGGAAGAAGGGCTATCGGGTCTGTGGGTTGAACCCATGCGGATCCGCACCCAGAAGCTAAAGGCCGGGCTGGGCTGGGCTTAAATAGGCTGAAATGGGTCATGCTGTCCATTGAGTTGGCTAAGATGAATTGCTGAATAATAATCATAAAAAGATGGGTTGTCGGGTCTGTGGGTTATCGGGTTGTGGTTAAACCCGTGCCCTAATAACAAAGATTGGATGGGCTGGGTCGGCCCATGGAGTTGCTGGGCTCGATTTGTAACCAGAAAATATGGCTGACTCCATATTAGAGTGAACGAAGAAATGGAAAACCCATGATAATTAGAAATAATCAAGAGATTTAATAAAATTAGGAAAACCAATAGTAATTTATTCTAGTTAAGATAATAAAAATAATTAGAAAGTAAATAAATTTTAATTTAATTCTAAAGAACATAGAAGAATCTTCAATTTTATTATCTAGAAAAAGTAGAGTTACAAACCTTCCCCCTTGAAAAATTTTGTCCTCGAAATTTCAGGTGGCACGATTACGAATAATCAAAACAAATTGCCACGATTCAAGTGGTACAAAGTGATAGTCATGTAACAAGATCAAGGGATAATAGTCTCAATAGTATCCGATAGTCATACATCTCTGGAGTCACTTTTGCTATAGTTCCTACCCCGCCAGTATGTATCTGGCTGTAGTGAACCTTCGGTTCCGTGGTCCCGATAATAATGTATTACCAAATACTCTGTCAACTTTATCCGATACCAAAAACATTATGAATTTAGGACTTAGTCTCAATAATATCCGAGAGCCCATGATTACCTGTAATTACTTCGACTTAGAGTCCATGCCTCGCCAGTGTGCATCTGGCTGCAATAAACTTTCAGTTTCCATAATCCAGGTAATTGACTGCAGTGCACATCTGCCACGTCATAGTAGGTCATCGAATATATCTCAACCTTATCCAGAAGTTTCCAAGGATTTATGAAGAATCAATGAATTTTTAATAGCAAAAAGTTATGACAGGAAGTGAACGACTAGTTTTATTAGGTACTAAGGAACAACAAGGATCAAACAAGCGGCCAATATGAAATAATACAGAGACTTTCGAAACAAGTCTTGAATATGAAACAACAAGGAAAGTCTAGATGCTAGAAAGAATCAAAAGAGATGATGACCCACGGTCTGCTTCAGCTATGCAAGAATGCCTCCGGTCTCTAATCCTCGTCCGGAGTCGGAATAGCCTCTGCTCCCTCCTCTGCCATAAGGTAGACTCGCCCCTCTAGCTGTGGAAGTCCCGAAGGTCCTGCTGCTGTACGAGCAATGATGCACTCCCTTGCCTGATGATCAGCTGCACCACAGATGAGGCACTGTCCAAGTCTCTTCCTACATACTTGCCAGGTATGGCCCACTTTCTGACAAAATTCACAAGGCTGCTGAACTGGTCGTTGCTGCTGCTGTTGATGCTGCTGTGTCTCCTGAGAACGCTGGGATATGAAGGTCTTCGTCTGATGGTTATTGGGACGTTTGGGTGGTCCCGATTGGCTACCTCCTCCACTAATGTCACGGTCTCTCTTGGGTCGGAGGCTCAGATCAATCTCCAATCTCTAAGCAACGGCGACCATTCCAGCATAAGTAGTCGCTCCGTTAGCCGTGACTAGGTAACGAAGATCGTGGCTCAGACCCTGCCTAAATCGCGTGGCTCTCACGACTGGGTCTCGGGCTTTACCCTCTGCAAACCGACTCAGTCGTCCGAACTCTGCTGCGTACTCATCAACCGAGCGAGTCCCCTCCTCAAGAGTCTAAAACTGGCGCTCCAAAGCCTCTCTCGCTACAGCCGGGAAAAACTTCTCCTTGAAGATTTCCACAAACTGCTCCCAAGTCAATCCAGGTACTACGAGCTGAGGCTCACTCCTAAACCAAGTACGTGCCAGATCATGCATCTGTATGTCGGCTGCCTCCACCTTGAGGTCCTCCGGGAGCCTAGATAGTCTCATCACCCTCTGCATATCCTCTAGCCACTCATCGGCGTAGAGTATACCCTCGGTCCCAAGGAACACTCTAGGTGCTATCCTTTTAAAGTCTAGGATGGAACCCTCTCTCTGGTGGGGAGTGCAGGTAGTAGGGGTATAAGTGGAAGAAGCATGAGTATGGATGGGAGGCGGAATGAAAGAAATAGGCTCAGGCTGAACAAAAGTGGTGGTAGTAGGCTGTACAGGAGCCTGGATGGATGGTGGTGGAACATGTGATGGATGTGAAGCGTATGGCGGGTGTGGGATGTATGACGGGGTCGGTATAGTAGTCGGTGGAGGTGGAATATGAGATGTCGGTGGAGCGGCAGTAGTAGTCTGGGGAAGTGGAGGTAGTGGTGGTAGGATTGGGCTAACTAGTCTCTCAATACCCTCCCGCAAAATAATGGTCTCTCCCTCTAAGCATCCAACAAGCTCTGAGTCTGGGCTCTCTGAGCCTCCAATAGCCCATGGACTAGCTCATGCATCTGGGTGCCCCTTATGGAACTAATGGAGTGTCGTGAATGAGCTTTCGTGACAGGTGACACGTGGGTACCGGAGCGCTCTGGGTCTACTACAGGTAAGGCAGATGATCCTATCTCGGAATGGGCTACACTCGGAGTGCGGCCTCGCGAATGCGGTTCCTTCCTTCCTTTGGCCATCTCTGAAATTGTAGGAGAACCATCAGTGACTCGTAGGTGTACTGTGTGTGTTAACAATATATATAAAGGACAAAAAATAAGCAATATGATAACGGTCCTATGCTGTGATGAGTTTCCTATTTCTGCAGGCTTCCAATGGCAGTCTAATCCTAAGTACCATTAGATAGAGACCTGCATGGGCCACCACTAAAACATGTCACGCCCCGCTCCCGGATAATCGGGTACGGGTCGATGCATGCCCGGCCTACACTGTCGTTGACAGCGGTAGTGAGCCGTCTAGTCATCAATACAAGAGTATCCCATCACAGCATCTAATCACGAAAACTATACTAACCATCACAGATATCCACTATACAATTATTACAACTTATACATGAATGTCCAGGTACAAAGCCGGTAAAATATAAATGATACAACAACAACATATAAACAAATACACTCAATCAAGCTCCTATACATGAAACTAATATCTCAGTGTCAAGTGAGCTCCAATGCCAGCTATGAATGATAATCTATGGTCCATCTCACCTGTAATCAACGATCCAGTCAGGAAAGGAGCAAAGTATAATGTAACTCAATGAAACTCACCATGGAGATCAATGGAACAGTATAGCAAATGTAACTGAAAGACAGAGAAGCAATGTGAATATAAAGTATGCACTAGCTATGTGTACATGTGCAATTGGACGTTATCAACATGTGGGAACTAATATATAATCAGGCATATAAAATATGCTATCAGTCATGAATAATCAGGCATGCCTAATGACAATACTATCAGTCACGCAATAATCAGGCATGTCTGACGACAATGCACTCAGTCACGCACGAAATGGACTCAGGCATACAGAGTATGCTATCAGGCAAGATTTGTCCAATATTAGTCTATCATATGTCTCTAGAACGACCCCAACCCGACACGAGAAACAATGCAAGCAATCAATCAATCGATCGAGAACAAGTAAAATAAATGACCCGATAACAAGTGTAAGTGCAATGCATGCAATGATGGTAATACTGAGTACATGTACTTGCCTTGATTCCGGGGTTTTGGTTCTTGTCCTTTAATCACCTAAAAAAATAAGGAAAAGGGGATTAGAGACTTTCTATTACCTTAACTAAAGTATTCTCTATACTACTATCTATTACCAAGGTTTACTAACTAATCCATCGTAAAACTAATGGACTCTCCTGCTAACAATCCTCTGGCCCAAAATCCAAGCTAATTACTAACTCTTATTTATTAACGCTGCTCAAACATAAATTGCCACACACTCTTATATTGGATCCTCTACTCGATCCATGGCCAGAGTCAAGTCTGCCAACTCTCTCTTAACAAAACCATAGCTAAGTCACTATTGTGAAGTTGAATTCCATTAATTAAGTCTAATTGAGGACTTAACCAACTAACCCTACACTTATCCAACGGTCCTCTACTTGAAATTTAGCAGCCAACCCCTGTTCTTATCGAAGCATATCAATGTATTCCAAATTCTTCTACATGTATCCGACATTTCAATGGACACTTGTGTCGTTCAAGTCCAGCACCCTGCGTCTTCCATTTCAACATGTTGATACTGTCTCTACACAAAATCCCCACACCTATGGCTACCTAAAAATCATCAAAAAGAAGTGTATAATCTACCTGCAGTTTGAAGTGAACTAGGCGTGCTTCCAGCGTGTCCGATACAGGTGTCCCCGGGCCCACAGTTGACGACAGGGTCCAACTGGCCATTCCGTCGAACAGTTAGCGTGCACAAAAGAGAATAGTGAGTATGAGTTCAATTTGAATCATCTCAACTCCAAAATTGGAGAATTTGCAGGATTAGATCGAGAAAAAGCTCACCAACACAATTATCAGTAAAATCCAAGAATTTAGACAACTGGATCGATCAAAACGAAGCTGTTGACATAACTTCCAATCAAGAATATATACACAGAAGGAATTTGAATGTACCGAACAAAATTAGCAAGGAGAAGGAAGGAAAATTGGAGGAACTCACCAATCCTTCAATCAATTTCCAAAAAATGAGATGAGGAACCGATCCCAATTACCCGAAGAATCGATCCACAAATCTGATCATAAAACCAAAGAAATTCCACAAAATCAAGGAAAGAATTCAAATGTTCCAAGAACTCAACGATGGAGAGAAAGAAGGAGTGAAGAGAACTTACCAGAGCCGATCGGTCAGTCGAATGGCCCAGAGGAAGAAACGAGGATGGAGAGCTCGCCTAGACACCGATCAATGAAGCTTGCCATGGCCAGAGCTCCGTATGGATGGAGAAGGAGGAAGAAGAAGCAGGGGATCCTGTCACCAATTCGACAGTGCTTGGTCGTCCAAGAAGTGATGAGGAAGAGGAGGGCTCGGGTCTTATTTATAGGCGGGGAAAGCTTGGGCAGGCGGTTAGGCGGTCAGCGGACAGGTGCCAAAGCGATTGGGCGGGCAGCGGCGGAGCGGTGGAGACAGTTAGGCCGTTATAGAGCGACGGCCAGGATGGAAGGGACGGTTAGCAGTGGAGAGCCGAGATCAACCGAGCGATTAGACTGTTAGAAAACGATTAGGAGAAGCTTCTGGGGTCGTGGCGCGGCCATCGTCGTCATCATCGTCGTCTCCAGTAACAGCAGTAGAATAAACGAATGTTTGAATGAGTGAATGAAGGAATAGAAGAAAGGGATTTTAAAGCCAACGGCTATGAATGGATTAATGGGTTGCGGGTGAAGCGCTATCGGGTCTGTGGGTTGAACCCATGCGGATCTGCATCCAGAAGCTAAAGGTCGGGCTGGGCTGGGCTTAAATAGGCTGAAATGGTTCAGGCTGTCCATTGAGTTGGCTAAAATGAATTGCTGAATAATAATCATGGAAAGATGGGTTGTCGGGTCTGTGAGTTATCGGGTTGTGGTTAAACCCGTGCCCTAATAACAAAGATTGGATGGGCTGGGTCGGCCCATGGAGTTGCTGGGCTCGATTTTTAACCAGAAAATTTGGCTGACTACATATTAGAGTGAATGAAGAAATAGAAAACCTATGATAATTAGAAATAATCAAGAGATCTAATAAAATTAGGAAAACCAATAGTAATTTATTCTAGTTAAGATAATAAAAATAATTAGAAAAAAATAAATTTTAATTTAATTCTAAAAAACATAGAAGAATCTTCAATTTTATTATCTAGAAAAAGTAGAGTTACAGCAATATACCGACGTATAAATACGTCGGCAAACGTCGGTACTTGCGACGTTTGGCGACGTTTTGAAGATCAGCGACTTACGTTTCCACGATCAGTCCAAAACGTCGATAATTTTGTCTCTAAATATTTTTAGCGACAAAAATTGTCGTTTTAGCGACGTCTTTAGGCGTCACTAAAACGAGTTATTCTGGTAGTGTAATGACCACGCTAGACTGAATTAGTTATTTAATATGTAACATACCCATTTGCATTATGTTCCGCCTTATTATGGCAATATTTAATCATTGGTTGATTTATTCGTTAACATAGTTCTATATCATGCATAACAAGTAAGCATACAGTAAATTATGGCATAACAGTTCTATAGCAAGTGCACGTGAGAAATCGTGCAATAGTTCATTAATTAAATTCCATAAACACAAGCATTCTAGCATATTGTGTTGTCGATTTGTTTAGAAGCAGAAGGGTCAAGGGGAAGGAGAGGGTCAGCCACTCACATTGATTTTTGCTTCAGGCAAGAGACCAGTTGCTGCGCTAGACGTTGCCTATGTGATCACCTAAAATCGCATAAGCAACTGATTAGAATACTGTCTTATTCAATGAGTTCGATACTAATGCGAAGTTCGAAAATGCAATCCATGAAAACCATCGAAAAGATTCACGAAAATGTATTCAGAAAACCAAAGCCAAATAAACAAATGCGACATGAAAAGCAGAGCAACGGGAGGTCTCTCCTGACCCAGCTGCAGAGTCCATCCTCGAGACGCAATTGCTGAATATGGCACTTGATTCCACCGAAGGCATTCTATAACAAGAAAATGATCTTAATTCAATCGGTTTTGTTCATTTGATTCAATGGATCCCGATCAATCGGTCCCGACTAAATTGATTGCGATAGTATTTCTTTCTCGCGTACCCCATGAGTGGAAAATGGGACAGGATGTAGGGACGGGGCACTACAGCCAGTCGGGCATGATGTCGTGCAAACCTAAATTGCATAGAATCGATAGTCATCCCTCAGGCATGATGTCGTGCGAACCTAAATTGTGATCACACAAGGCATAGTCATAAGGTTATCTGGAACACAAAATCTAACAGATTATTCAGAGAAATTGAACAACACATTTGAGACAGAAAGAACTTTCTTTTCATTGATAATAGACATCATTTACAAGACTCTATTATAATCCTTGCCGCACGGGCCTACAACATGACTCGATTACAAAATGAACACTGATGAGATAGTCGTTCCATATATTACATCCCTCTATTTACAACAAAATATTCCAGCCACCTGGTATCGAGGGAAGTCGAGACATATTTCTTAGACTGAATGTGGAGTCTTCAAAAGAGCAGCTTCAAGCTTTTGAGCCCACGAGTAAGGCTTCAAAAAGTTCCAAGCGTCGCCTTCAGTTCCTAAGCACGCCTTCTTGTTTCGGAGCACCTGTGGAGAGCGAGGGTCAGTACAACGCATACTAGTACGTGTCAAATTTAAATTTTATGCTCTCATTTGGTTCAAGAAGTATGTTAAAGCATGCAATTATTTTTGTGATCTTTCTAGCCATCCTAGTGTATTGCATGTAGATATTCGATAGGCAAAATAGCATAATTACGTTACAACTTACCTACGACAGAGCGTACAGTTTGCAGTACAAACTTACCACGTCCTTCATTGTTTAATATTATTCACAATTGCAGTATATGTTTATGTGAAGGTCACCGGTATAACAAACCATCCTGGACTATAGCTTTGTTTAGACGGCGATGCTTTCAGCGCGAGGCGCTGAATGTTCCCGAATCATCCATGCTACGATTTAGCACAGCTATCATGTTTCTTCCTAGGCCGAATCGGTTTCATGGCCCCCGAGTTACTATTCGAGGAAACTCTACCTTGCACACAAGTTGTCCCATGACCATGCTAGACTGAATTCGTTGTTTAATACGTAACTTAGAAATTTGTATTGTGTTCCTCCTTATCATGGCAACATTCATTCATTGATTGGTTTATTCATTAACACAGTTCTATATCAGGCATAACAAGTAAGCATGTAGTAAATCATGGCATGGCAGTTCTATAGAAAGTGCACGTGAGAAATCGTATAATAGTTCATTGACTAAATTCTATAAAGACAAGCATTCTAGCATAATGTGTTGTCGATTTGTTTAGAAGCAGAAGGGTCAAGGGAAAGGAGGGTTAGCCACTCACCTTAATTTTTGCTTGAGGCGAAAGACCCATTGGCTGTGCTATACGGTGCCTACGCGATCACCTGAAATCGTATAAGCAACTGATTAGAACACTATCACATTCAATGAGTTTGATACGAATGCGGAGTTCAAAAATGCAAGCCATAAAAACCATCGAAAATATTTACAAAAATACATTCAGAAAATCAAAGCCAAAGATGCAAGTACGGCATAAAAAGCCGAGCTACAGGCGATCTCTCCCGACTCAGCCGCTGAGTCCATCCTCGAGGCACAACCCGCTGTATACGGGACTTGATTCCGAAGAAGCCATTCTATAACGAGGAAAGAATTTTAATTCAATCGGTCCCGTTCAATCGATTCAATCGATCCTGATCGATCGGTCCTAACTAAATCGATAGCGACATTGTTCCTTTCTCGCGTACCCCGTAGATAGAAAATGGGATTTGATATAGGGACGGGGAACTATACCATAACCAACTAAGAAAAAGTTTTGTTCTCGAAACTTAAGAAGAGAACCTACTACTAGGAAAAAAGGGAAGAAAACTTTTCCTTCATTTCAGATTTGAGTTCCCAGGTCGACTCTTCGATCGAATGGTTTCTCCAGAGTACGCGGACGAAATCGTTTTCGAAGCAGTTTATCCTTGCGCTACAAGATTTTGATCGGTTCTTCCACATATGATAATTCTGCCTTCATAACTAGTTGACTAAGATCTACCACATGGGTCAGATCATGCACGTACTTTCATAGCTGAGAGACGTGGAAGACATCATTCACATCCGATAGTGCTGACGGCAATGCACTATGGTTAGCTACTGGGGTAACTCGCTTCAAAATTTTGAAAGCATCCACAAATCTTTGACTAAGCTTGCCTTTGGCTTCGAATCTGGTATCTCATCGCATAGGCATTACCTTTAGAAATATATTGTCGCCTTCTAGGAACTCAATGGGTCTTCGGTGGGTGTCAGCGTAGCTCTTCTGTCGATTATGTATAATCTTTATTCTTTTCTGAATGAGCCAAACTTTTTGTACGATCTGTACTACCAGCGTTGTGCCAAGAATCTGCCGCTCTCCGACTTCGTTCCAGCAAATGGGTGGTCTGTATTTCCATCCGTAAAAGGCTTCGTACGGCGCATCTGAATGCTAGATTGATAACTATTAATGTATGCAAATTTGGCCAGAGGTAGGTGGACGTCCCAACTAGAATTGAAGTCAATTGCGCAGAGTCGTAGCATGTCTTCGAGAATCTGATTCATGCGCTCCATTTGACCGTCGGTCTGGGATGGTAAGACGAGCTAAAGTTTAACTTGGTACCCAAAGCCGACTGAAGGCTACTCCAAAAGTGCGATAGAAATCGTGCATCCCGATTAGAGATAATGGATACTGGAACTCCATACAACCGCACTATCTTGTCAAGATAAATCTGAGCCAGGCGGTCGACGCTCCAAGTAACTATGATCGCAATGAAATGCACTGAATTGGTTAGTCGATCGATGATGACCCAAATGACATCATTTCCTCATGGCGTCTTCGACAGACCAATAATAAAAATCCATGCACATGTGCTGCCACTTCCATTCCAGAATTGCCAGGTTCTACATATCCCCGTCTGGCCTCTAATGCTCAACTTTCACCTGCCGATAGGCCATGCATTGCGATACGAAGAGCTCTACATCTCTCTTCATTTCGTGCCGCCATAAGGTCGTACGGAGATCCTTGTACATCTTGGTGCTGTCTGGATGCAAGGTATATTTCGTATAGTATGCCTTCGACAATATTTTCTTTCGCAATTCTGAGTCATCCGGAACACATAGTCGGTCCTTCAGTCATAACACATCGATCTCATCTTCCACAAAGTCAGTCACCTTTTCTATTGAAATTAGCTCTCGTATCTTTTTTAGGTACGGATCGCCCTTCTGAGCGGTCTTGATCTTTTCCCGCAAGTTCGGCTTTAGCTTTAGTTGAGCCAACTGCATTCACCTGAATCTAACCCGGTGGTCGATGTCTATCTCTTCTAAATCTCATAGTAGTCCGTTGTTGATAAATAGTGAGGCAATATATTTTCAACTCAGAGCGTCTGCCATAACATTTTTTTTGCCCGACGTGTAGTCCATCATCAAGTCATAGTCTTTTATTGGTTCTAGCCAACGCCGCTATCATAAATACAGCTCCTTTTGAGTAAAGAGATACTTGAGGCTCTTGTGATCAATTTAGATCACGTACGCCATACCATAAAGATAGTGACACCAAATTTCAACGCGAACACAATTGTCGCTAACTCCAATTAGTGCGTAGGATAGTTCTTCTCGTGCGGCTTCAATTGTATAGAGGTGAAAGAGATCACCTTGTCTCCCTACATGAGCACACATCCCAAGCCCTGGTCTGAAGCATCACTGAATATTTGGAAACCCTCTACCCCATCCGAAAGTGCGAGTATAGGGGCCAAAATAAGCTGCTGCTTCAGCTCCTAGAACGAAGCTTCAAAGTCATCTGACCACTCATATACGACTCCTTTTTGAGTGAGGAGAGTCAATGGTGATGCAATCTTCTCAAAATCTTTCATGAATCTCTATAGTATCCCACCAAATGAAGGAAACTTTGAATCTCACTAGCTGACATAATCCGCTTCCAATCAGCAACGGCTTTAACTTTTTTCGCATCGACTGCAATGCCTTTGGATGAAATGATGTGTCCAATGAATGATACGCTGTGCAGCCAAAATTCACACTTGTACTTTTTGCATGTAACTGATTCTCTCGAAGAGTATGGAGCATAGTCTACAGATATTCTGCATGTTGTGCTCTTTTCTTCAAGTAGATGAGAATATCATTGATAATGACAACTACAAATTTATCAAAGAAGGGTCGAAACACCCAATTCATTAGATCCATGAGGTAGCAGGGGCGTTCATTAGGCCGAACGACATGATAGGAACTCATAATGGCCATATCTATGAAGGCAGTAGAAGGCTGACTTTGACACATCATCGGGCTTGAACTTGAGTTAATGGTAACCCGAGCGAAGATCAATCTTCAAAAATACTGAGGCACCTTGTAGCAGATCGAACAAGTCATCCATGCGAGGTAGTTGATATTTATTCCGGATGATGGCTTTTTTCCGCTCTCGGTAGTCAACGCACACACGCATTGATCCATCCTTTTTCTTTACAAATAAGAAGGGCGCTCCCTATGAAGAAACACTAGGCCAGATGAATCTATTGTGAAGCAACTCTTGCAACTAAATCTTGAGCTCCTTCAGCTATGCAGGGGCCATTCTATATGGAGCCTTAGAAATTGGTCGGGTATCGAAAAATGTGTCGATGCTGAATTCGATTTCTCAGTCAGGTGGTATGCTGGGCAACTCGTCCAAAAATACGTTGAGGGATTCTGCCACAACGTCATTCTGACCCATGTTTGCACCATCCTATCGCATGTCTCAAACAGACACCAAGTAGGCTTCACATCCAGAATGTAACATCCTCCGAGAAAAAATTGCCGAGATCACCATATAGGTCGACGATGCTTCACCACACAAGTAGCAGAATTCGGGTACTCCAGTTATGCAGAAGGTGACCTTCTTTCCTGTGCAATCAATGGTGGCATGGCAAGAACTGAGCCAATCCATTTGTAGCTTCCCTTCTCGAAAATTTTTGAAATATTTTTTTATTTATTTGGTTTAAGTGGTGATTTTTAGATTTTTTTATAAATAATTAGTTAGTTAATTATTACGGTAGATGATTTTAGTCATGGTTAGGAATTTGAGTACAAGACGACTAGAAATCATGGCACGGATAGTGCAGTGGCATGTTTGACTAGTGTTTAGCCATGGTAGGGGAATACCTAGCCATAGGAATGTTCGAACTAGAAAAAACAGATCAAGTTGCGACTTAACCCTTACCGAAGTTTTATTTATTATTTATATTATTGAGTTTTAGGGAACCCGTTTGTACCGAACCTATCCAGATTGAGCCCGAGCCGAATCCAAGCCTTTGTTGGTATGTAGTGAGACCAAAGACGTCAGTGTAGACATATATTGTATTGGTATATATATATATTTTATATATATATATATATATATATATATATATATATATATATATATATATATATATATATATATATATATATATATATATATATATATATAAATATATATATCATTATATATATATATATATATATATATATATATATATATATATATATATATATATATATATATATATATATATATATATATATATAAATATATATATCATTATATATATATATATATATATATATATATATATATATATATATATATATATATATATATATATATATATCATTATATATATATATATATCATTATATATATCATTATATATATATATATATATATATATATATATATATATATATATATATATATATATATATATATATATATTTTGCATATATCATTATATATATATATATATATATATATATATATATATAGATATAAAAAAAAAAAAATATATATATATATATATAGATATAAAAATATATATATATACATATAGATATATAGATATATAGATATATAGATATATAGATATATAAAAAAAAAAATATAGATATATAGATATATAGATATAGATTTTTTCCTCCATGGTCTTCGCCTCCCCCCTTTCCGTGCTTCAGCGCTCTCCTCGCAGGCCGGCCTAGGCCGGCCACCCCCTCCCCCGGTTCTGCCCTCGCCCACCTTGCCGTATGTCATCCCCGTTGATCCCCCCCTGGACGCCGGAGGTGTTGGAGTGGCTCCGCCAGCTCCACCTCCTCTACTCGCCCCCTCCTCTTCCTATCTCCCCCTCCGCGTTTTCTCCTCCACCGGAGCCTCCGGTTGCTCCTCCTCCGCCGGACCCGTGGAGCAGCGCTCCTCCCCCTGTTCAGTTCTCGAGCGAGTCGTCCTCGCTCCCGCAGCCCTCGCTGGCAGTCCCTCTGCCCAACTCCACCCCGGCGCTGCCACCCGTCGGAGTAGGCGCCGCCGGCGCCCTGGAGCAGACGCCACCAGCTCCCACCCCCTTGATTTCGAATACTCTCCCCCACTCCTCGGGAGCCGCGCCTCTCTGCAAAGATGGTTTCGGGCCCCCCGCCCCTGTGTTCCTTGGGCCCCGTTCCCACGTGGGTTTGCTTCCCGAGGCCTACAACCCCCTTTTCGCAGAGCCCTCACATCTCTCCGCTGCGCAATATATGACTGGACCCTTCCTTCCCCTGCGCGCGGGAACCCCACCCTCCTCTGCACAAATTGTGACTGGACCCTACTCATCTGCGCATAATATGACTGGATCCCTTTGCGCGGAGCTCCCTCCCCCATCTACGCAATCTGAGATTGAATCCTCATTTGCGCAACTCCACTCCCTGATGGCCTCTCTCGTGGCGCAACAATCCTGGATGGTGCAGGCGCTTGGTGGCCTCCTTACCTCTGCGCAATCTAGTGTCACCTCCGTCTCTCCAGTCGGGGCACCACCCCCCTCTCTGAGGGGCAATCCATCCCTCACCCACCCCTCTGCGTGCATCCCCCTTCGTCCCCCATTGCCCCCGTACAATCCAGTCTTCCCCTTGGAGTCGCTGCAGCCCAGTGCCATCCAGCGGGCTCCTCAAGTCCCTCCCTATCCCCCGGCGTCTCCGCCCACCTTAGCTCGCTTCCGTCCATCTCCTCATCACCCGCCCCCGAGACCGCTGCTTGCCCTCGCTCCTCCCTCTCAGGTGGCGCTCGGCGCCCCAGCCTCTGTTCCCGAGGCCGTCCCCTCCGGCACGTCCTCCCCCCCGGAGGCCCCCTAGGGTCCCTCCCCCAAGGCGGTCGCCCCACCTCCCTCTGCCTCCCCGCTCGTTTGGCAATGCCCCTCCCTCCCCCACCCTCCCCCCCCCCCTCCAGCTCCGGGGCATCCCCCTCCCTCGAGCGGCCATCCTCCCTCCCGCCCTGCTTCCGCAGGTCCCGCTACCTCTGTTCCGCCCATCCCCTCCTTTGCCGCCGTGCTCCGCCCGGACCTTTCTCCCTCGAAGGGCTCTATCTTCCCCGACGTCTAGCTGCCAGACGTCGACTTCCCCCTCGGGCACTCCCCCCCCCGTCATTCCTTTCTCTGAATCGGATCTCTCGTCGCTGTCTGCGGCCTTTCCTCACACCTTCATCCTTAAATTCTCCTCCGGGTGCCCCAAGCTTCCTAGGGTGCAGGAAGCGATCGCCAAATGGCATCTATCGTCCGACTACCGAGTAGCACCCCTCGACCCCAGGCACATTCTCCTGCACCTATCCTCCGATCACGATCATAAGACCGTGTGGTCCAAGGGAACCTGCAAGATCGACGCCCACCTGATGAAGATTATCAAGTGGACTCCGGAGTTCAACACTAAAGAAGATTCGGCCACGGTGGCAGCCTGGGTTACCCTCCCCAACCTTCCTCTAATCTGCTTTGTCCCTACGGCGCTTCAGCGCATCGCGAACTCCTTCGGGACGTACGTGGCCGCGGCGCCCGAGACAAGCAACCTCTCCAAAGCCCACTACGCCAAAATCTGTATCGAACTTGACCTCTCTGTAGAACCCCCAAACTTCATCACTATCGAGCTTGGCAACCAAACACACATCCAACAAATCCTCTACGACAACCACATATTGTACTGCAACCACTGCCACCTAAGAGGTCACAATCCTAAGCACTGCCACCGCTTGCATCCGGAGCTTAAGAAGAAGACTTCCAGACAAGATAGCGTCCTTTCGGAAGGGAAGCACCCAAAGCCGCCCCTTCTCCCCCTCCCAAATTCTCACATTAGATTCGACTCCAGCATCGATGCCCCCGTCTCCAGCGACCCCCCGAGCAGAGCACTGGTCCCTTTCCTCCCCCAACACATAGAGATCTCTAATAAATACGCCATCCTCGACTCTGAGGATCCGGAATCCGGAAACCCACCAGAAGGTTACTGCAACCTCGGAACTTCGGCCCCATCCCCCATCTCATCGCACGCGGAAGATGCCTCCGCCCCAGGCACAACAGACCACCAACAACTCTCCATCAGCCAGGGAGGTGAACCCCCAGTCCAATCCCCCTCCCCTGGCATCCACCAATCCCCCAGTTCCATCCCCGTCGAAGATGCCCTTGCAATCCTCGGACCCGACCAAGTCAGGAGAGGTCTTCAGGTCCTAGCCACTGGAGCTCCCCTCCAGCAGCTGTTAATCGAGAGTGCTCACGACTACCTAACTATCCCCTCGGAGGACACAGCTATCGACTCAGCCGGCAATCAGATAGATCCCTCCGACCATGGAGAGACCCACAATTCCCCACCGCAGGACCCCACCTCGGACCCGGCCAACCACCATCGGAGTCATTCCGGCACCGACAAAAAAGTCACCATACTTACCAGATCCACCGCCAGACGGAACAAAAAACACCCCAACAACTCCCCAAATGCTTAACATCATATCCTGGAACGTTCGAGGTCTGGCCAACAAACCTACATTACGGAGAATTACCAGTCTTCGAAAAATTCACAAGATCGACATCTTCATCATCATAGAACCTAAAATCCCCTCTAAACGTCTTAAATCCACCTAGCTGGCCCTGGGTCTCCCAACGGTAATTGCTGGCAGGCACGACATCTGGATTCTCGGATCGCAGGACGTTAAACTCGACATCATTCAAGACACCCAGCAAGCTCTCTCTTGCTGGATTGCTCACCCCTCCCTTCCGGAACGGGCCATCCTTTCTGCGGTCCACGGAAGCTGTGTCATCGTAGAACGGACAAACCTCTGGATAGACCTTCTAGACACATACCACCACAACCCCAACATCCCCTGGCTGTGCATAGGGGACTTCAATGCCATCACCTGCAGAGAAGAGAAGATCGGAGGCCGTCCCCCGCCACTCTCAGCCATGCAAGACTTCAACAACTTCATCTTCAACGCCCACCTCACTCATCTCCAGTTTAAAGACAGCAAATTTACCTGGTGTAACATGCAGGACGGAGACCGCCGCCAATACTCCCGATTAGACAGAGCCCTCACCAACGCCAGCTGGCACAACATGGGGATCAGATCCATCCTGTCCCACCTCAACTCTACTGAATCTGACCACGCCCCTATCCTGATAGAGATTAAAAAGAAATCCCAACCTCCCAAAAAGAACTTCCAATTCCTCGACTTCTGGACCGATCATCCGTAATTCCTGAGCATCGTTGCCGAAGCGTGGAACAGTCAAGACTCCCCTAACCCTCTGTCGCGGGTCAGTAACAAACTCAAAGCCACTAGAAAAGCCCTTTCCAGATGGAGCAATCAGGCTTTTGGGGACATTTTTCAAGCCATCCGTGTCGCCGAGGACGATGTTACCAGAGCAGAAGCCTTATTCCTTTCTGACCGCTCCCCGGAGGCCAGGAGAGCCTTGAATCTCACCAAAGCCATGCTCAAGTTCAGGCTCAAAGTTGAGACCGAGTTTTGGAAGCAGAAAGCCAGGCTGAAGTAGGACAGCGACGGGGACAAAAAATCTAAGTTTTTCCACGCCTGCGTCAACGGAAAAAGAAATAAACTCTCGATACACCACATTGCGGATGAGCGAGGCAACACCAGATCCGACCAGAAAGGGATTCAAGAGGCGGCCACAGAATTCTATACCAAACTATTCTCCAAGGAGATGATCCACAAAGATACTTTATTCCTTGAACAAATCCCCACCATCATCACCGAACCCGACAACGCTTTGCTGGAACGCCCGATTTCCGAACAAGAAGTGAAAGAAGCGGTGTGGGCCTTGAACGCGCACAGTGCTCCGGGACCTGATGGTTTCTCTGGCACCTTCTTCCGTACTTGCTGGGATATCATCTAGCAGGACATCACCGAAGCGGCTACCGCCTTCCTTGAAGGAGCTCCCCTCCCAAAGGCCATATCCAGAGCCAACCTCATTCTCATCCCGAAAAAAGATAACCCCAATTCCTTTCGCAATTTTTGACCCATCAGCCTTTGCACATTCACCAACAAAATTATTTCCAAGATCATCGCAACGAGAATGACAGAGAGTCTCCCCAAAATCATCTCGGAGGAGCAAAGCGGATTCGTTCGCGGTAGGAACATCCAAGACAACATCATGCTGGCCCAAGAACTTATTACCTGTATGAAATTCCCAGCTAGAGGAGGCAACATTGCTATCAAAATCGATAAGGAAAAAGCCTACGATAGACTAGATTGGCAATTCATGATTTGGGTCTTCAGAGCCTTCGGTTTCTCCGAGAATTGGACCAACATCGTCTGGAGATCCATCAGCAACTTTTGGTTCTCCACTGTCATCAACGGTCAAGCCGACGGCTTCTTCAAGTCAAGCCGCGGAGTGAGACAGGGCGACCCTCTTTCATCTACGGTCTTCATCATTGTGGCCGACGCCCTGAGCAGAAACCTGAACAACATGGTCAACACCCCTAACTTCCAGCATTACCACACCGCTAGCGACTGCCCCACCATCACTCACTTGGCCTTCGCCGACGATTTACTCATCTTCTCCTCCGGAGACATTGGGTCGATGGAGGTGGTCCACAATACCCTGCAACGGTACTCCAGATGCTCAGGCCAGAAGATCAACCTCTCCAAGAGCGTGATCTACGCCCACCACAGCTTCAAAATCGAGAACGCGACCAGACTCACCAACCTTACTTCCATAGCGGTGGCCCACCCCCCTTTCAACTATCTCGGCTGCCCCCTGGTGTACGGAAGATCTAACGCCAGCATCTTCGAGTACTTGATCTCCAAAATCAGGAACAAAATCGAGGGATGGCATAACGCCACCCTATCCCCAGGAGGGAAATTAATTCTCATCAATCATGTCCTCAACTCCGTTCCCATCCACACCCTCGCGGCCTGTACCCCGCCCCAGAAGGTTATCGCGACGATTGAGAAGATCTTTTGCAACTTTTTCTGGGGGCACAACAAGGGGCAAGACAAACATCACTGGGCCAGCTGGGACACTATGGCTATCCCCACCGAGAAGGGCGGTCTTGGTTTCCACAACCTGGAACACATTATCAATGCCTTCTCGATGAAACTGTGGTGGAAATTACGCACCGGCCAAAATCTTTGGACCAAGTTCATGAAGGCTAGGTACTTCAAACACAACCACCCGGCGACGGCCTCAGCCAACAGCAGATCTTCCGCGGCTTGGCGCCGCATCCTTCGTGGTCGTGAGCTGGCAGAGCCCGCGATCAGACTCCAGCTGGGATCAGGCGAGGCCAACCCCTTCCTGGAAAGGTGGACTGGCGACAACCTTATCCGATCATCACCTTTGTCCCCAGAAACTGCATGATCAAAGATCTGTGGAACCACACCCATAACGTTTGGAATTGGGACAGGATTCGAGATTGGTCTGGCGTCGACACTGTGAACAGCATTCGCCATCATGGCTTGACCATCGGGGCCGTCGCTGACAAGCTGAGGTGGTCTCCGGCCGCCTCTGGCGCATTCTCCGTGCGGTCGCGAGAATCACAATCCAAGAGAACAGGCCAGACCTTTTCATTTCGCGTTACTGGCACTCCTGCATCCCTAAGAAATGGTCCTTCCTCTTGTGGAGAGTCATGAAAAATAAATTGCCTACCGACGACAAACCTCACCTCCATCGGCTTTAGCCTGGCGTCAGCTTGTAATTGCTGCACTGAGCGCCGGACGGAATCTATTGATCACATTTTCCAGGAGGGAAGCCTCCCAGAAAGAATCTGGAGCACCCTCAACCGCCACTACAACACCTTTCCTGGAGACGGGCGCTTTATCGATCTCCTGGCCCACTGGGGTGCCATCTCCCACGGCCACCAGATCGTTGCAGCGGCCGCCACCTGGGCTATCTGGAAAAACCGCAACAAAGCGAGATACGAGGGCCACCAATACTCCGCCGATCAACTAATCCGGGAAATTCACAGGCAATGCCGTAAACGTAGTTCCATCTGCTCCCACACATCGCCGGCACTCGGGCACCCGATCCTCCCTTAGTACCCTCTTCTGTGTCTTTCCTTTTCTTAGCATTGGAGTCTGGTGGCGGCTGCGTCCGTCCCTTCCTCCCTACCTCCTTTTGTGGTATACTTTTTCTTTGTATACGTGCTAGGCTTCCGTATTTTGAGCCTTGATCAATAAAAGAGGGGTTTTCTTTGAAA
>JANAVB010010198.1:19079826-19085830 GCA_029216955.1 Iris pallida | reverse complement strand
AACAGTAAAATAAATGACCCGATAACAAGTGTAAGTGCAATGCATGCAATGATGGTAATACTGAGTACATGTACTGCCTTGATTCCGGGGTTTTGGTTCTTGTCCTTTAATCACCTAAAAAAATAAGGAAAAGGGGATTAGAGACTTTCTATTACCTTAACTAAAGTATTCTCTATACTACTATCTATTACCAAGGTTACTAACTAATCCATCGTAAAACTAATGGACTCTGCTAACAATCCTCTGGCCCAAAATCCAAGCTAATTACTAACTCTTATTTATTAACGCTGCTCAAACATAAATTGCCACACACTCTTATATGGATCCTCTACTCGATCCATGGCCAGAGTCAAGTCTGCCAACTCTCTTAACAAAACCATAGCTAAGTCACTATTGTGAAGTTGAATTCCATTAATTAAGTCTAATTGAGGACTTAACCAACTAACCCTACACTTATCCAACGGTCCTCTACTTGAAATTTAGCAGCCAACCCCTGTTCTTATCGAAGCATATCAATGTATTCCAAATTCTTCTACATGTATCCGACATTTCAATGGACACTTGTGTCGTTCAAGTCCAGCACCCTGCGTCTTCCATTTCAACATGTGATACTGTCTCTACCAAAATCCCCACACCTATGGCTACCTAAAAATCATCAAAAAGAAGTGTATAATCTACCTGCAGTTTGAAGTGAACTAGGCGTGCTTCCAGCGTGTCCGATACAGGTGTCCCGGGCCCACAGTTGACGACAGGGTCCAACTGGCCATTCCGTCGAACAGTTAGCGTGCACAAAAGAGAATAGTGAGTATGAGTTCAATTTGAATCATCTCAACTCCAAAATTGGAGAATTTGCAGGATTAGATCGAGAAAAAGCTCACCAACACAATTATCAGTAAAATCCAAGAATTTAGACAACTGGATCGATCAAAACGAAGCTGTTGACATAACTTCCAATCAAGAATATATACACAGAAGGAATTTGAATGTACCGAACAAAATTAGCAAGGAGAAGGAAGGAAAATTGGAGGAACTCACCAATCCTTCAATCAATTTCCAAAAAATGAGATGAGGAACGATCCCAATTACCCGAAGAATCGATCCACAAATCTGATCATAAAACCAAAGAAATTCCACAAAATCAAGGAAAGAATTCAAATGTTCCAAGAACTCAACGATGGAGAGAAAGAAGGAGTGAAGAGAACTTACCAGAGCCGATCGGTCAGTCGAATGGCCCAGAGGAAGAAACGAGGATGGAGAGCTCGCCTAGACACCGATCAATGAAGCTTGCCATGGCCAGAGCTCCGTATGGATGGAGAAGGAGGAAGAAGAAGCAGGGGATCCTGTCACCAATTCGACAGTGCTTGGTCGTCCAAGAAGTGATGAGGAAGAGGAGGGCTCGGGTCTTATTTATAGGCGGGGAAAGCTTGGGCAGGCGGTTAGGCGGTCAGCGGACAGGTGCCAAAGCGATTGGGCGGGCAGCGGCGGAGCGGTGGAGACAGTTAGGCCGTTATAGAGCGACGGCCAGGATGGAAGGGACGGTTAGCAGTGGAGAGCCGAGATCAACCGAGCGATTAGACTGTTAGAAAACGATTAGGAGAAGCTTCTGGGGTCGTGGCGCGGCCATCGTCGTCATCATCGTCGTCTCCCAGTAACAGCAGTAGAATAAACGAATGTTTGAATGAGTGAATGAAGGAATAGAAGAAAGGGATTTTAAAGCCAACGGCTATGAATGGATTAATGGGTTGCGGGTGAAGCGCTATCGGGTCTGTGGGTTGAACCCATGCGGATCTGCATCCAGAAGCTAAAGGTCGGGCTGGGCTGGGCTTAAATAGGCTGAAATGGTTCAGGCTGTCCATTGAGTTGGCTAAAATGAATTGCTGAATAATAATCATGGAAAGATGGGTTGTCGGGTCTGTGAGTTATCGGGTTGTGGTTAAACCCGTGCCCTAATAACAAAGATTGGATGGGCTGGGTCGGCCCATGGAGTTGCTGGGCTCGTTTTTAACCAGAAAATTTGGCTGACTACATATTAGAGTGAATGAAGAAATAGAAAACCTATGATAATTAGAAATAATCAAGAGATCTAATAAAATTAGGAAAACCAATAGTAATTTATTCTAGTTAAGATAATAAAAATAATTAGAAAAAAATAAATTTTAATTAATTCTAAAAAACATAGAAGAATCTTCAATTTTATTATCTAGAAAAAGTAGAGTTACAGCAATATACCGACGTATAAATACGTCGGCAAACGTCGGTACTTGCGACGTTTGGCGACGTTTTGAAGATCAGCGACTTACGTTTCCACGATCAGTCCAAAACGTCGATAATTTTGTCTCTAAATATTTTAGCGACAAAAATTGTCGTTTTAGCGACGTCTTTAGGCGTCACTAAAACGAGTTATTCTGGTAGTGTAATGACCACGCTAGACTGAATTAGTTATTTAATATGTAACATACCCATTTGCATTATGTTCCGCCTTATTATGGCAATATTTAATCATTGGTTGATTTATTCGTTAACATAGTTCTATCATGCATAACAAGTAAGCATACAGTAAATTATGGCATAACAGTTCTATAGCAAGTGCACGTGAGAAATCGTGCAATAGTTCATTAATTAAATTCCATAAACACAAGCATTCTAGCATATTGTGTTGTCGATTTGTTTAGAAGCAGAAGGGTCAAGGGGAAGGAGAGGGTCAGCCACTCACATTGATTTTTGCTTCAGGCAAGAGACCAGTTGCTGCGCTAGACGTTGCCTATGTGATCACCTAAAATCGCATAAGCAACTGATTAGAATACTGTCTTATTCAATGAGTTCGATACTAATGCGAAGTTCGAAAATGCAATCCATGAAAACCATCGAAAAGATTCACGAAAATGTATTCAGAAAACCAAAGCCAAATAAACAAATGCGACATGAAAAGCAGAGCAACGGGAGGTCTCTCCTGACCCAGCTGCAGAGTCCATCCTCGAGACGCAATTGCTGAATATGGCACTTGATTCCACCGAAGGCATTCTATAACAAGAAAATGATCTTAATTCAATCGGTTTTGTTCATTTGATTCAATGGATCCCGATCAATCGGTCCCGACTAAATTGATTGCGATAGTATTTCTTTCTCGCGTACCCCATGAGTGGAAAATGGGACAGGATGTAGGGACGGGGCACTACAGCCAGTCGGGCATGATGTCGTGCAAACCTAAATTGCATAGAATCGATAGTCATCCCTCAGGCATGATGTCGTGCGAACCTAAATTGTGATCACACAAGGCATAGTCATAAGGTTATCTGGAACACAAAATCTAACAGATTATTCAGAGAAATTGAACAACACATTTGAGACAGAAAGAACTTTTTTCATTGATAATAGACATCATTTACAAGACTCTATTATAATCCTTGCCGCACGGGCCTACAACATGACTCGATTACAAAATGAACACTGATGAGATAGTCGTTCCATATATTACATCCCTCTATTTACAACAAAATATTCCAGCCACCTGGTATCGAGGGAAGTCGAGACATATTTCTTAGACTGAATGTGGAGTCTTCAAAAGAGCAGCTTCAAGCTTTTGAGCCCACGAGTAAGGCTTCAAAAAGTTCCAAGCGTCGCCTTCAGTTCCTAAGCACGCCTTCTTGTTTCGGAGCACCTGTGGAGAGCGAGGGTCAGTACAACGCATACTAGTACGTGTCAAATTTAAATTTTATGCTCTCATTTGGTTCAAGAAGTATGTTAAAGCATGCAATTATTTTTGTGATCTTTCTAGCCATCCTAGTGTATTGCATGTAGATATTCGATAGGCAAAATAGCATTACGTTACAACTTACCTACGACAGAGCGTACAGTTTGCAGTACAAACTTACCACGTCCTTCATTGTTTAATATTATTCACAATTGCAGTATATGTTTATGTGAAGGTCACCGGTATAACAAACCATCCTGGACTATAGCTTTGTTTAGACGGCGATGCTTTCAGCGCGAGGCGCTGAATGTTCCCGAATCATCCATGCTACGATTTAGCACAGCTATCATGTTTCTTCCTAGGCCGAATCGGTTTCATGGCCCCCGAGTTACTATTCGAGGAAACTCTACCTTGCACACAAGTTGTCCCATGACCATGCTAGACTGAATTCGTTGTTTAATACGTAACTTAGAAATTTGTATTGTGTTCCTCCTTATCATGGCAACATTCATTCATTGATTGGTTTATTCATTAACACAGTTCTATATCAGGCATAACAAGTAAGCATGTAGTAAATCATGGCATGGCAGTTCTATAGAAAGTGCACGTGAGAAATCGTATAATAGTTCATTGACTAAATTCTATAAAGACAAGCATTCTAGCATAATGTGTTGTCGATTTGTTTAGAAGCAGAAGGGTCAAGGGAAAGGAGGGTTAGCCACTCACCTTAATTTTTGCTTGAGGCGAAAGACCCATTGGCTGTGCTATACGGTGCCTACGCGATCACCTGAAATCGTATAAGCAACTGATTAGAACACTATCACATTCAATGAGTTTGATACGAATGCGGAGTTCAAAAATGCAAGCCATAAAAACCATCGAAAATATTTACAAAAATACATTCAGAAAATCAAAGCCAAAGATGCAAGTACGGCATAAAAAGCCGAGCTACAGGCGATCTCTCCCGACTCAGCCGCTGAGTCCATCCTCGAGGCACAACCGCTGTATACGGGACTTGATTCCGAAGAAGCCATTCTATAACGAGGAAAGAATTTTAATTCAATCGGTCCCGTTCAATCGATTCAATCGATCCTGATCGATCGGTCCTAACTAAATCGATAGCGACATTGTTCCTTTCTCGCGTACCCCGTAGATAGAAAATGGGATTTGATATAGGGACGGGGAACTATACCATAACCAACTAAGAAAAAGTTTTGTTCTCGAAACTTAAGAAGAGAACCTACTACTAGGAAAAAAGGGAAGAAAACTTTTCCTTCATTTCAGATTTGAGTTCCCAGGTCGACTCTTCGATCGAATGGTTTCTCCAGAGTACGCGGACGAAATCGTTTTCGAAGCAGTTTATCCTTGCGCTACAAGATTTTGATCGGTTCTTCCACATATGATAATTCTGCCTTCATAACTAGTTGACTAAGATCTACCACATGGGTCAGATCATGCACGTACTTTCATAGCTGAGAGACGTGGAAGACATCATTCACATCCGATAGTGCTGACGGCAATGCACTATGGTTAGCTACTGGGGTAACTCGCTTCAAAATTTTGAAAGCATCCACAAATCTTTGACTAAGCTTGCCTTTGGCTTCGAATCTGGTATCTCATCGCATAGGCATTACCTTTAGAAATATATTGTCGCCTTCTAGGAACTCAATGGGTCTTCGGTGGGTGTCAGCGTAGCTCTTCTGTCGATTATGTATAATCTTTATTCTTTTCTGAATGAGCCAAACTTTTTGTACGATCTGTACTACCAGCGTTGTGCCAAGAATCTGCCGCTCTCCGACTTCGTTCCAGCAAATGGGTGGTCTGTATTTCCATCCGTAAAAGGCTTCGTACGGCGCATCTGAATGCTAGATTGATAACTATTAATGTATGCAAATTTGGCCAGAGGTAGGTGGACGTCCCAACTAGAATTGAAGTCAATTGCGCAGAGTCGTAGCATGTCTTCGAGAATCTGATTCATGCGCTCCATTTGACCGTCGGTCTGGGATGGTAAGACGAGCTAAAGTTTAACTTGGTACCCAAAGCCGACTGAAGGCTACTCCAAAAGTGCGATAGAAATCGTGCATCCCGATTAGAGATAATGGATACTGGAACTCCATACAACCGCACTATCTTGTCAAGATAAATCTGAGCCAGGCGGTCGACGCTCCAAGTAACTATGATCGCAATGAAATGCACTGAATTGGTTAGTCGATCGATGATGACCCAAATGACATCATTTCCTCATGGCGTCTTCGACAGACCAATAATAAAAATCCATGCACATGTGCTGCCACTTCCATTCCAGAATTGCCA